>CM057816.1:98201918-98364418 GCA_030067965.1 Latrodectus elegans | reverse complement strand
TTCACGCCATGCAATAAAAAATTCCTAGGGATTCAATTCACGACTGCATCAAGGGAGAAGCATTTATTTTGCTGTTCAATAATGCTTGGGATTGAACTCGAAATCTCTTATTCAAAGAATACGATTTTATCCCAAAGATAAGGTGAGCTAATCTTCATGGTATTGAAGCAAAAGTAATAATCCAATTTAAGAGCGGATAATAATAATAATACTTTCTCAATAACTGAGTAGTACTACGCGCATGTGGTGATTTCATTTCGCGACATCCCGATTCCCCATAAAATGCAGCTCACCGGACGCTTAGCGATGTTAATTCACAAAGAAGCAAAATCCAGTGAATAATTTCGTTGAATGCCGAGGGAACAGAATACGCTCCCCGAACGACACATTTTTGTTCCGTTTCCAGCTCCCACGGTAGCTATTCTTGAAGATCCTGGGTTGACAATGACCTCCGAGGCGACCTTCAGGGTGGATGAGCTCTTGTTTGTTGATGCTCCGGCGACCTTACTTTCTTCGAACAAAGTGCAAACAGACAAACAAGCAGCAGTTACTGAAAAAAAAGAATGACGTAATTGGAGAAAAAATATTTTATATTTATTTCACAAACTAAAGATTTCCTTTGCGATTGAAAAAATAGTCTTCAAATATTTCTTTTCTAATCGCAATAACAGGATATATTTTTAATATTAAGAAAACAAAATTAAGATATCAATCTACAGAAATAAAATCATTGTTTTTCTTTCCTTCTATTCAACAGTTTGCCGGTTCAAATCCCACCTTAGGTTTGGCTTTTTTAGTGGCTCAGAATCCAATTAACATATTAATCTTCAGAAATATAGTCAGTTTTTAAAGGTGTAGTTGTTCGGTATCTACTTTAAACCATAAGTCCAGGTGTAGTTAGCCTTCGAGTACATAAAATGACCCCTTTCAGCAAAAAAAAAAAAATCTGTGTCTACCAAATTTTTGTCTGTGCTTTAAAGAAAATATCTGCACAGAATGGAATAACGCTGTTATCAAGATATCGTCTCTGGGTAGCTTAAAATAAAAATTAGGATTGATTTTGATATTTTGAATTTAGAGTTTGTAATCATTTTAAACATTTATTTGAACTCAATGTAAAATTGCTTACCCTGTGATGTAATCAACTGAAGTGATGTAACATTCTGCTCAGGAACTCTTTTCGCTACAGGAAAGATGTGTCTAGTTCTTTTAACTAAATTAAAAAATATCATTTATGCTGAGCTGCTGAAAATAGTATATATAAAGAAACTAAACACACAGCGAAACGATAGCCTATGTTTGGGTCTAGGGATATAATACCCACACCTGTTTTCATGACTCAGGGCCCAGTGGTACAAAACTTATGTCTCGATTAGGTCGTCAGCCTAATGTGTAACGTCCATAGTTTAGTTCTGAAGCAAGTTTGGTATTCAGTTTATCAACCCTGTGGGGGAACGAAAGTCTGTGTTGGCCAACCCGAGGATCAAATCTCATTTGTTTGTTTTCAAGCAATTTACACGTGACCATTTCACGTGAGAGTTTTCTGAGTGTAGGGAAGTAGGATGTAAATATCATTATTTTTCAGATTTGTTTCTTTTTCCCATAAATTTCCACTGCAGGCCACAGCTAGTAGAAGTTGGAGGGTTGATCCATTAATAAGACAATAAGGAATTTCAAATTTTACATTAACTATATTCTTCAAAAATGAAATTTCATCGCCAAGATAGGACTGTAAGAATTGAGAGGAAAGTCGTGTGTAATTTGCCCCATAGGGTGATTTGGTTTGTTTGTCATTCCACGGTTATTTTAGGCTCATGAACGCTTTCTTAAATGAGCCCTACATCTTAAATTGAAATTCTGAACACCTACGCTCGAAATGGAGGTCGAAGCATTGAATATCCAGAGCGACAATTTTTCAGTTGTTTGCCAGCATTCGTACCATCAATTAAAATGGATAAAATTTTATGCCAAAGAAAATATTTATTATGAAGAACTCTCGAAAATGAAGCAGTTGTCTCAGACGTTCTCTAATCTGCACATCTAATTTTAATATTTTTTGCTTTCCTAATGTTTTATCACTGAGAATTATTACACTTTTTGGCACTTACAAGTAGCGGAATGAAAGGTATGCGGTGTAGAGTAAGGCACCCAGTGAGAGTGCCATCGTAATCCCGAAATTGAAGGAGTCCTCATCAATTAGAAGAAAAATACAGCAAGCCTCTAGAATAAGCTTACTACCCAAGGAGATATGATTCCACACCAGGAGAACAATGCGGTCACAATCTATTTTAGATGCCCCTGACACCATTAGTGAAAACAACGGGTCTTCAATTGGGTTGAATATAGAACCTACTACTTTCGAGCAATGAGAACTACGTTTTTCCCAATCAGACCACCGCAAATTCCTAACTCAAATGTCGAATGCTGTATGTGCTCAACATAGGTGCTGAATGATATTTACCGAGACAAAATTGTGTGTCTAAGTCTCCGAGGCTTGGTGTATATATATAATGTTTTGAGTAAGTGCAGTGATTATAGAACCACACAATTAATATTCATCAACAACTGGGAAGACTATACTTGTTACGTTAGGTACTATTGTGTCACGCTTGATGATCATTGTCTTGTTGTAAAATTGATTGAATTTGTATATCTCGTGTTTGAAACAATTTCTATGATATTTATATTCAACTTGGAACTTGCTTTTAACTTCAAAATAAGAAGACTTTGTTGATTTTAATGGCAAAGATTTCAACACTCGCATTTTATCTTTTAACAAATTGCTGCTTCCATTGTCTTACAACCCTGTGGAATATAATTTCATCTTTCACAACGTAAAATTATTATAACTTCTTTATGTGGCACTGATTGAGTCACACATCTGCCACTTCTCTGGAAGTGAATCAATATGTGGCTTTTCCGAATCGCTCGCAAGAGCTTATTTCCACCCAACACTGACAACTGCTCCCTCTTTTTTAATCATTGCTAAGTCAACACCTGAGAAACCTCTCATTACTCATGAAGAGACATTGGGGCCCAAGAGAACTTGGTCCTATTAACGCATAAGCCTTCGTCTGAGTTAAGTATCGAATCATCATTTTTACGGATACAAGACTGAAGCCTTCTACACTCCGTTCATGTCAATCAAACAAGGAATACTCTTTTTATATATATATTTTATATAATTGATTATTATAGACATAATTTGCAAATTGAAAAGTATAATAAAACGTTTTTACACTATATTTTAAAAATAACGTAACTTGCAAATTAAAAAATTTCAATCTGCGAATAATTAATTATATTGATATGATTAAATACTCGTTCACAAATCCAGGTTATTTAGAAATTTTAAATATTATAATCAATATATAACTGAGTAACTACATGGAAATATTGTTTGTCTAATAGCTACCTTGCGTTGCAGGTGCGGTAGGAAGACCGCCTTCTTGGCCAATGTGTCGGTGGCGTTCGTCTCGGGCATCCTGTCCATCTTTTCGCCCACTTTTGCGGTGTTCGCCATCCTGCGCACAGTGACTGGGGCAACCGTCCCTTCCAACTTCCAGCTGCCTTACATCATAAGTGAGTGCATCGGGAGCTGAAGAAATGATCTCGAAACAAGGCCTCTCTGTATTTATACAGTGTAATTCCATGTGGTTTTAGTAAATTATGAGGGTGACAATATCCATCCAGTGGAGTAAGAACATAGGAACAGGAATTACATAAGAACATAGGGTATATTCCACTTTTATAGACAAAAAAGAATAGAGTAGAAACGCATTAGGCAAGAACAAGGGATCTCGATACTCGAGCCGGATTATGCACCGCCCCCTACCCTCTACAACCTTATAAACACCAGCAGAAATGCCCCGTGAACGACTTCGTACGTAATTCTAGAGATTACCTTATAGTTGCTTGCAACATGTTACACCGTTTGAAGAAGATACTCTCCTAATTTGTAAAAACAAATTAGAATCACATTTTATATATCTTTTGCGCTTTTCAATTCTTAACTATTTTATATTACAAAAGAATCGCGTGTCTTTTTAAAAAAATTTAGAACATTGATTTCTTTAAATTGTTTCGGGTAACATTTTATTTCTGATGTTAGTATCCTCAAAATATATTCATTTTACGCATTTTTTGTGTTGTGTTTCTGTGTCGTGTATTGCATTTTAACCCAAAGGCAGTGTGAGATCGTATAACATAAAAAAAGTTTCATTCTGAAGAACCACTTCAACAAATTTTAATTATAAACTTTTTCCAAATAATATTTTTAGATACATAATATGTTAATAAACAGTTTTAAACTAAAAGCATCACTTATAAACTCAATACAGAATCATTGAAATACTTTAACATAATATTTTTATAAATAATGCTCCAATATTCGAAAACAGATTATTTTTAATCATATCTCGAGTTACAAACAAAACTTAGAAATATAGGGAATGAAGAATACAGATCTCCCTCATACCATTTGTACTTTTGTGTTTATCTTTGTAGATTATTAGACCCGAAGCAAACTAGTCGATAATCGCGAATGAAGAATCGTTAACGACTTTCTACTCGTCGTGAGCAGAATTCGCGTGATCATTAATGTCATGATGACATTAATAAATAAATAACAAAATAAGATGAAATTTTAAATCGTCCTTACCGATTTAAGCTAACCATAAAGTGTTTTTCTTTCCATTTTGTTTTTTATTCTGTTCTATTTTCAACATGTTCAATTTTGTAAGCAATATCGCGGAAGATTTGAAAATTTGAAACCTAATTATATTTAGAACAATAGTTAATTGCCATGATTTTTAAATATTTTACAAACGGAAAAAATTATAAAAATAAAAAATACTTCTTTATTACTGATAAAAATCATGAAGGGAATTTTTCTAATCTCCTACGATACTAATATATTCCATAGTGAACTTCGCCTTCCTTTCCTTCCACTGACAAAGTACGATTTGAAAATATGCAGCAAATCCGTCGACAATTCGTCGGATTTACGATGCCGACTCAACACCATGTGACGTGATGAAACATTATCTGACGTCATGGATATTTCAAACCAATGAGAATTACAGTTAAGTGGCGTAATCATGATCTCAACTGGAAGGAAAGAAACAGCCATTTTATCTTTAAAAATAAACAAATAAAGCTTGGAACTCACAACGATTTTGGATTTTGAGTAGGGTTTAAGATATCTGGTATCTCCGAGATAGGTATATATCAAGGTATCTCCGAGAGACAGCTTAAATGTGATGTTCTGCTACTAATGAGAAAAATTCAACTAGCCATTTTGTATCTTAAAATTTTGTCTTTTAAATAACAGCTAATGAATAACTAAATTTTTCCTTGAAGCTTTAATAAAAATCTGTAAATAAGTATTGTCTTTTATAAAAAAAAAATAAAAAATAAATAAATGTCATGTACAATGTATTTTCTCATTCTCTGATGGTTTATCAGTTTTATTAAATTTACAGGGATTAACGATATTTTTAGGACCCAAAAATAGTGATTACTTTGACAAAAGAGAAAAATTCATTATTAAGGGCATTTCACATAGTTTTTGAGAAAGATTTCAAAAAACTATTTCAGATAATATAGAAATTATATTAATAGCTAAATAAATCGTTGAAACGATTCGATTCTTATTTTTCATGTATATTACATTTAAATATATCTTCGGCGTAGTTGAAGTTATGAATGCAGTTGATCTTTTAATGGCTTAAAGCATCTATGACGTCAGATCACAACCTTTCATCTACGTCACAAGTATTCGACAATGATATTTTATAGAACATCATCGATTTCTTCAGATGACATGATCATTAATTTGATGATTAGTTTGCAGTAGCCAATTGAATTTAATAAAAGTGTTAACTAACTTATTCTATTCTTCTTTTTCAGCTGTAGAACAGGTGGGTTCCAGACAGCGAGCCTTCCTCGTCTGCATTTCGTGGATACTATGGACTCTGGGAGCGTGTTCTCTTGCTTTCGTGGCTTACTTGGCGAGGCACTGGTCCACCCTGGGTCTGGTCACGACATTACCCATCGCAGTATTCTTGGCTTACAAGAGGTAAAAATACTCTTTGATTATCATTTTCAAAGTGTTTATGACATAGAGTCACGTATTTTATATTTTTCAATCTGAAACACTGAGCAATGTAGGAAGCCTTTAACATAACCAAACTGAAAATACCCTATTTTCGCTTAATTTAAATGTAATTATACCTTTTAACTCTATGCAACTATAATATTCTGTAGCGTCAATTTACATTATGAGGTAACTATGGGTGTAATGGTCAGCAGAAGATTTCCTTCCTCCCAGATCAAAGTCAAAATTAATAAAGGGATCTTTTGGTTGTGCCATCTATCGGAGGAGTCTTAGAACAAAGTTATAATTTCACTTCATGGTGCTCTACTTAAACGAAAGACAAACTTTTCTGACTTAATTTCGCTTAGCCTTCGGCTAGCGATCTTGGCTTGTCATAAATAAAAACAGCATGAGATAATAACCCGAACTATTTAAAATATGACTTCGGATGTGTGTGGACTTTGATTTTTATAACACGAATCTAAGAAATTATAAATAAGCGCTATTAAATTGAGTGCCACTTACTAGTTGACAGATTTTGAAATCAATTTCAAAAAGTTCAGCGATATATGTAGAACAGATATATGATTAACATCATTAAAGTGAGTTAGTATAGGAGTAACATTAACATTGGTTTCTTTCTTTCTCTACTGCAATTATACTTGCATTTTAAACACAGTCCTTATTATCTAAATTTTCTAAAATTTATTGCTAAAACACATATATTGAAAATAAAAACATTCTTTCACAAAAAAAGAAAAGGAAATGAAAGTGTTTTTCTAACGCCTCTAATACGTTCCAGCAATTTTATTCTGCCGTTTGATATTAAAAAAATACAAAAAATATTCCCTTGTTATGTATTTCGGGTTGTTCTTCATCTGCAGCTCGACAGCCTGTTACAGGCCAATACTGTCTCTGAAAGTTTCCTTTATGGTGAAACATCCACTGCCACAGATCTTCAACGGTTGCCTCCATTTCTTTTGGTATTTTCTCAATCGTATTAATCCATCTGGAGTTGGATCTACTTTTTCTTCTTTCCCCGTCAAATTTTTTAAACGTGACTGTCAGATTTTATAATAATTAATACATTGCTGGACAATTACAAAGGACGGATCACAAATTGCAATTCAGCATAACATTAAGCGAGACATGAGGCCTAATGGGATAAAATATAGTTGCCACACTGTTCAGACATTAGAATAAAGAATATTTATTGTTCTGGAAAGTACAAAAGCTGTGAAACATCTGAAAGAAAAAAAAATGTTCATTTGATGCTGCATACGGAAAAATGGAACAATGCATCTAAAAGTCAGCAGCCACCTTGAAGAAAGACATCAATATGGGATATGTCCACCGTGGAGTATCATGCAACATTCCACACGTCGTATCATACTTTGCAAAACATTATCCAGCAGCTGTTGAGGCAATTTATACCATTCTTCTGTGAGTGCAAGGATGAGGGTGTTCTTGTTTGTCTGAGGATAGCTTCGACCAGCAACTTGCCTCCCCAAAGCATCCCACACATTTTCAATGGGATTTAGATCTAGAGAACGTGAGAGCCATGCGAGGCGTTGAATACCCTCGCTGTCTAGACAATCCTGAACAGCGAGTGTTCGATGACATGTTACGTTGTCATTCATAAAAACAAATTTATCACCGACAACAAAACGGAAAAGACGAACATGAGGAAATAGAACTCCAATAATGTATCGTTGGCCCGTCATAGTCCCATTCACAACCACATGTAGGGGAGTGCGGCCATTAATCATGATGCCGGCCTACACAATGACACTGCATGTTGGATATCGGTCCCTTTCCTGGATATTTTCTGGATGATAAGCAGTACCACTCCCGCGCCAGATCATTTGGCGTCTACAATCCGATGACAGACTGAACCTACTCTCATCTGAGAATAGTACGCATGCCCAGTCCTGTTCAGTCCAATTGCGATGCTCATGACACCTTTGCAAACGGACAGTACGGTGCTGTCTGGTCAATGGGACACACACAACAGGTCTGCGGGTGTATAGTCCTCTTCCCCTCAAATGTCTGGCAACAGTTTTTCGAGAAATCTGCTTTCCTGAGGCAGTAAGAAACTGATTTGCTACCTTCTGAGCTGTGGTGAGCCTGTTTCTTTTTGCTGATAGGACGATATATCTGTCTTCTGCAGGCGTCGTACTTCTAACACGACCTCCCTCGTGCCACCTATTACACATTCCAGTAGTTTTAAATGACTTCCACAGCCGTGAAACAACGCTGTGAGCGATGTCGAAAACCATGGCAACATATGTTATTTTTCACCCTTCTTCGATCTTTCCAATAATTCGGAGACGCATAAAATCATTTAAGTGATGTCGGAAAGACATGCCAAAAATTTCAAGTTCGTCTATTAAATCCTTCTTGTAAAACTTTGACTTGAAACAACAACTGTCCTCACGTGTCAAAACCTTTAAAGCTCTTATGAACGCTATCACGCGATGAAGAGACATGGAAAAAATATTTTCATACGCATACTTCTTCTTACTATATCCCGCACTTATTCTAATTTTCAACATTTTGCTTCCTTTCATTTTGTGAATGCTATGGATGATAGTGTTATCCGTCCTTAGCAATTGTCCAGTAGTGTATAAAAGGGCGTAGTTTTTTCTTACAACCTTAATTGAAGTATATATATAATCAGAAGTATTTAATGTGACTATTATAATACTAATATATAATTAATAATTTTAGTTTGCCTATAATGCTTATTTGTAAATATATGTCATATGAATCCCTAATAAAAAACATTATTCTTCCTGATGGTACCAAATCAATCCTATTACGTCATCTAATACTGTCTAAAGCAATAGCCATTCATTTTCAATTGCGTTATGGTTGTTTTAATGGTTTCACAATTCTAGGAACCTTCCTCGTTTTCCATTTGCCACACGTTTCGTAAATATGAGGGTTTTTTTTTTTTTATTGGTTTACTATTTCCAATTTTGTATACACGACACAACCATCGAATCCTGTGACCTTTTAATGACTTTGACAATTAAAGTTGTCTGAAATTTAAGTAATTTTTATGATTAAGTATTGATCTCCCTACACAATTACTACAAATTATTCGTTGAATATTTTTCGTAGAATTTTTCTTTCGAAAATTAAAATAGCTTATTTTAAAAAAAAATTAATTAATTAAAATAATATTAAGAACAGTTTTTATTCTTGGGTTCACTTAAAATGTCTTTCTTATTCTTTTTGTTTAGTTACCTGAAACCTTCTCCAAGATATCTCATGACTCAGAATCGATGCAAAGAAGCTGCTGAAGTCATAAGAGAAATTGCCAAGAAAAATGGCACTGAAATTCCTAAGGACCTTCTCTCTAAACTGAAGGTATAAAATTAATTTCCTATTTTTATTTGAGAATTCCTGTTGTTTTTACTTGTATATATATATATATATATATATATATATATATATATATATATATATATATATATAATGAAAAAAACAAAAAAAAGATAGAAAATTAAAATTTATAATAAAAAGTAAAAATAATTTAGCTTTAAACTTAATTAAAATGCATAAAAATTTTTATTCAAATTAGATAATATATCAATTTTTGATGATTCCTTATTTGGTAATTTCTCATTATTTTATTCCTGTTCTGAGAAATATGATTTGCTTGCCATGGCAATTATTTTCAAGAGAGCGAAAATATGCTAAAATTATAGTATGAAAAAAATAGGAATGAAAGGAAACTTTTGTGAATGAAAAGTAAAACGAAATAGTTTTAATAAGTCTGATAATTTTCTAGATTGTCATGGTGGTTATTTTCTCCAGGGTAAAACCTCTGCTAAAATTATAATCCAAGTGAAAACAGGGATGATAAGTATTTTTTGAAATATTTCTTTTCCTTACAGGCGATCAGCGAAAAGGACCGGTCATCAGAGCCCTCCAAAGAGTCTCTGTTCTCACTGCTGAAGTACCCTCAATTGAGGAAAAAGTTATTCATAGTTACTCTTAACTGGTATGTACTCTCCTTCTGGTAGGATATTTTTTTAATTGATTATGATATCAAAAATTGATAGTAGAGGAAAATTCCAAAAATATTTTTTTCTCTTTTTGAAAAACGTGACTATTTAAAGTTAAATTTTTATTACAACTTGATACCGCTGAAGATAATGTTTTATTGCATTAAATTATTCTCTTTGCTTAAATTATCATGATATAGCGCGTCTCCTCTTATCCTTCATTTTTATGAGAATAAAATATTTATAACGCAAAATTTTTTTTAAAAAAAAAAAAAAAAAAAAAAAAAAAACGCAATGATTTAATTCCGCTAATATTATGATACGAATCGTAGTTCTGGTTGGTAGGGTACCTTTGGTTGGTTGGGGTTCGAATTTCGACTCAACCAAAGATCCATCGTGATCACTAAAAGCGACTGGGGTATGTTAAATTATTTATTCGTGGTCACAGTGTCCTCCAATGAAACATCTCTGCAGGTGCCTGGTTAAGTATTAGAATATCTGCTTGATTCTTCCATCTAAATTACAAAGATTCCTACTCAGCAGCTTTCACCAAAATACGAATGTCCATTTCCGGTATAAATACGCGGAGGTATGCCAGTACACATACACACACTCTTCAGAAGATGTCATTAAGTGAAGGAAATTAATTTTAACAATGTAAGCCTCGCAAATTATAGCAAGCGGTCGATTTCAGAAGTCAGTTATTAGTTGCGCATAATCTCCTGGGTAACCAGACCAAATGCCAATTCTGATTTAGATTATTATTGAAAAAGTGTTTGAACTTATTTCCCGAGGAAGATATTCAAAGAAATTCCTCTAAATTAAGTGAGTAGATTGCTTGACAAATTAAACAATTCCTGCTTAAATTATAAATACTTATCAATTATCGAGTTCCAACTTGTCACCACACTTTTCCTTAACACGTGGATATAATAAAAATTACCAAGATGCTCAAATATAGTTATTTTTCTTTACCAAAGAAGCAGCTTAACAAAGTTAATATTTCCATTGTGATTTCTCATCAGGAATAAGAAAATAGGTTGGGCTATAGAAAAGGACAAAATAAACATTTAACATGGCATTGTCTGGAACCTGATTCTTATGTAATTGATTTTACGCTACAAAATGCAAAAATTTTAATATTTCAAATGATTTCCACTGCTCCATGCAGGTGTTAATATAAATTTAACTTCTTAATTTTTTAACTTCTATTAAAATTTTCGAATTTTTAAAGGCCTGTAATTTTTCTTTGTATCACATTCTCAAATATTTATAATATTTTTACAATTCTTTTTCATGTTCCAAATTTTTCACCAAATAGTGAAGATTTATCAATATCTGAATCTGATAGTAGTAAATGACTTTTTACTATTATGCTGTGTTTGCGTGCTAACAGCAATTATTGATATAATACAGGACGGCCATCGCTGTTGCCTACTTCGGCTTGACACTGAATGTGACGAATCTAGGAAAGAACGATTTCTTGAACTTCTTCCTCCTGTCATCCGTCGAGCTTCCGGCTTTCCCTCTGGCTTACTTCCTGATGGAGAAAGCAGGACGGAAGTGGTCGAACACTCTCTTTGTCCTTCTTACGGGAGTTGCTTGTTTGGTGCCGTCCTTCCTTACCAAAGGTAAAGTGTCGAATGATACTTTTTCATCTTTTTGCATTAAATAGTTATTCGAACATATCCTATCAAAGATTTCTAAACTGTTATGAAAAAACATCTGAATAAAGTGTCGAGGGAAAGTTGATCAAACTTACACAACAAAAAAATTTCTGCAAAACTCTTGGTAATTTATCGTTTATATGTCGTATCCCTTTCTATTAATTTATATATTTTGTTTGATGTAATGGAATCATTTGTTCTACCATGTGTTAGGACTGTGAATCTGGCAACTAATGTTATGTACAGAACGTTATACTGGTGAAAACTACTTTACTTAGCTTTACTCAATATTTACATTACAGAAAATATTTATGATGTACCAATCTTTACATCGTATGAAATTAGACATATTAATTGTCTCAATATTTTCTGTAATATAAATAAGATATCTGTAATATAAATAGAGAGCAGAGAATGCTTATGTCATGTCATCGATGATCACAGTTGAGTTCGTTTAAAATTTTTCAATTATTGTGAACGACTTATAAGAATGTGAAACCTTTAAGGTTCGATTTTCTTAAATTTTTTATCAAGTTGTGGTTTGAAAACAACATTGGCATTGCTGTAACATAGCATAGAAGTTACGAGTAATTATTCACTAAATATACATATACTTAAAAACATGTAAATGAAAGAAGTAACTAAATTTCATAGATTCGTCATTGGCGCATGAAAATGAGAAAGTTTTGAACTTGCACACATAAGAAACATGGACGAGACTCTGCTGACTTTCGTTGTACCCAATACTAGCATTTTCATGCTAAACTCAATATATTATACGTAGGTATCTATGTAGATATCACAAGACACTGCAGACAACAATGCTGTGAATCATTAAAAAAAGCTATCATATTATTTTCAGAGCGGATTGCAAAACATGTTCCATTGTTTTAAGATATCACATTAACTTCTAGAATTAAAGTAGCAAATGAAATATTTGGAGATTGATTTGGCTATCGTGTCCTCTCTTTTAAAATTAAATATACACTACCATTCCAAAAGCATCCGGACACCCTAGTGATGTGGGGGTGTTTCTCGTGATTTGGTCTAGGCCTTGGAGTTGGAAACTTTTGCTCTGAGATGGATGTAGGCACTCTGCATAATGCTGTATTACCCACTCTATTACAAATTTTTTGGAGAAGACCCATTTCTCCTCCAGCAGCTCCATTCACATATCGAGACTTGCACACAGACGTGGTTTGACAAAATGGGTGTTCAAAAACTGGACTGAATTTCTCAAAGCCCCGATCTAATCCCATAGAACACCTTTGGGGTGAAATAGAGAGCAGATTACTTAGCCAGACAAATCGACTCTCTTCACTGTCACTTTAACGAAATTTCATCCACTACACATTTCAGCTGTGATGGATGTATGGAAGCTAATTCTTATGGCCATCTATCAAAAATTCATGGAAAGTCTTCTCAGACGTGTGCAGGCTGTCATCGATGTAAAAGGGGGAACCAACATTATGCTAATATATGGCTCAGAAAGCTTTAAGTCCATACCACTAAGTGTCCAGAAACTTTTCTCCAGATAGTGTATTATTATAATAAAATAAAAATTCACGATGCTTAAATTCGACATTTGCACCCGATCACCTCCAACAGAAGCGATTTCAAGACACTACAATTCAAATGAGGTTTCTGAAATAATAAATTCGCCTGAGTGCTCTGATTTTAAATATCCACACACACATAGTGTAAAAATAATTATGCTTTTGAACTGATTGGCAAATGACACCGAATAAAAGAGCGATGTTAAAATTTACTAACTAAAAATAATCTGCATGCATAAACCAGTCTTTTAGGAATTTAAAATTCTTTTTTCTTATTTTAGGAATTTAAAAGAAAGTACCCAGAGGTAGACCAATGAAGCAATGGAAGATTTATTTAAGATTTTCTGTCAGAGAAAATGTTATATGCTTCTGTACTGATCTAAGAAATTAATCATTATTTAGGAACGTGAAGTAGCTGCGTATATGATAAGGAATTTTATAAATTAAATTAAATGATTCGATTTTCTTTGTAATGTATGAATTGTTATGTTCTGAAATGTTCTCTGAATTACAGTGAATTGTGACAACAATTAAAAAAATATACTTTATTCCCCAGCAATTCAAAAATGGGCGAAAAAACTTCTAAGTACTTTTACACAAATCGCGAAATTAAGATAAATGGATTGAAAGATTCAATATCAGCCTCCAAATAACAACATTAAATGCAGCTTTATATCAAACCATCATATCTATCATACAGTGCAAAGTCTAATTTAATTATCCCTAAAAAGCAGCAGCATACAATAAGTTTGGTCTACTTTCCAAGTTGTTTCCGTAAGAATCTCGAAATGTATTCTGGAGAAACTACATAAAACGCTTATATTATATCGCCAAATAAACCTCCAGAGATTCCATCACAAATCTAAAATAATCTATCGTTTTCGCTTTTTACTTTCTAATATTATAAACTAAATGCAGCTGTGATTACTTTGGCATGTGTGGTGATAAAGGAACTCATACACATTTCACAACAATTTGCATTTGAATGAATATAAAATGCAGTTAATCTTAAGTAAATGTGGTGCTTACTGGAGCCCTGATCTCTTGCAGACATGGCCTGGTCCGCTATCGTCGCTTCCATGCTGGGAAAATTCGGCTCCGCAGCTGCATTCATGGTCATCTACCAGCAGGCAGCCGAGCTCTATCCCACGCCGGTCAGGGCCCTAGGAATGGGCGTCGGCTCGGTGGTCTCCTCCCTTGCTGTCATTTGCATGCCTTACGTCTGCTACTTGGTAAGTGAAGCAATTCAGAGGTTCATTTATCCGCAATAAATAAGTCTTTTTTAAAAGAAGCGTTTTTAATGTTGAAACAATTTATGTATTGGAATTTTTTATTCATAAAAGTTAGGAATAAAAAGCGATTTTCATATAGCTTGAACAAAGATTAATAGCCATGTAACTCGTAATAAAAGAATAAATCGACATTTTCACTTAGAATGAAAGAATTAATGTTTTGCATGAACCATTTTAATTAAAAAGATGTAGATGATTCATTTTCCTCCCTTTCTAACGCAGTACTATATGCTATTGTTAAAATATTTTCAAAATTGTTTTTATTTATTTTTAAAATTTATTATATTTTATTACACAATTATATGACTAATCTATTAATAGATATCTAAATTTTAGCAATGATTAAATGTTTTGGCTACGTGCGAAGAATTTTTTGTATCTTATATCTTGTAAAGGTTCTCAGGTAAGTTTGGGGCCCCAATGCCAAATTTGTTGCCAAAGAAAAAAAATCGGGAAAAGGAGAGACATATTTTGGCGATTCTTTTAAGTTAAATTTTAAATGAATTTTCTTGTCCCCATGTTTTTCTGGCTAACATATTCAGCTATGTTTGATAGGAGGCTTTTTGTCTTTACTTCATCCACTTTGCAAATTTCCAGATTCTCAGTATTTTGCATGTATACATTCATAGGTGGATCCATAAAATGGTATATTTGATTTACGCTCATATAATGATGAACAGCTCTTTCACGATCTTCAGTTTTATAAACGCGCCATTAGTTTGAAGACTTTGGGAATTCTTTCTCGTATTTGGCTGTCTTTGCTATCTGCGTACTGGCATCTCTTTTTTTTACTAATATACGTTAAAGATTTTCAAATTCCCAAGCACAAAAAAGAAGAAAAAAAAACAAATACCTCAGCGAAAACAAATTTAGCGACTATCATTTATCGCGAAGGCTGCAAACTACCGTAAATATCCTTATGAAAAATAATCATATTTAATTAAATGACATAAATCTATTAATTTCAAACGTTATAACACAATAAACAATTTCTTTAATTCTCCTCATTTTAAAAGGAAAAATTTTCATCAAAATATATTATAATATCACCAAAGATAAAATTTTGAATGCCTTTTTTTTAATATCAAACAGAAAAAAAAAGAAAAAAACTAAACTCTGTGGCATGTGGGCCAAGACTTAGTGTCCAGCTCTGTTCTCCTGACCAAAAGACCCTGTGGTGAGAAGCATATGTCCCGATTAGATTATCAGCCTAACGCGAAACCCCCAGTGTTTAGCTGCCAAGCATGCTTAGTACTCAATTTATCGACCCACTGAAGGGATGAAAAGCTGAGTCAAACTACCCCAACCCAAGGATCTATATCTAACTTACAACCTGAGCCTTGGGAGCGCGAAACACTGCCACTAAGACACCGGCCATTCTTTTTTAATGCTAGGTTAAATTAAAAGAAGTTTAACGGAAAATATATCAAAAATGCTAACAAAAACGGATTTTTTTATTATTATTATTATTATTTTGCAACTTAGCCCTGAATATTTTACTATCAACGTTTTCCCTGTTTAAACTTACATAATCATATTTTTTACATTATATTTTTGCTAGAAATATTTTTCTAGAAATAAATCAAGAATATAATACTGTTTAGTTATTAATGGGTGTTGTTTCATTTTATGTCTTTAATTAAACTTTCATCATACTGTCGGAAACGATTTGAATGAACATTTGCTTGCAGGGCATCTACAACAAAGCCATCCCTTTCCTGATCATCGGTGCCCTCTGCGTCTCAGCTGGTCTGGTGGCGCCCCTGGTGCCGGAAACTCTCCACAAGAGATTGCCTCAAACCATTCAAGATTCAGAGGAGTTTGGAATGAGCCGGGGATCATTGTTTTGCTGCTGCAGGTACTGAAGCAGAAGTACTGCAATTATTTATCTATTACAAATACCCAGAAATTTGGCTATTACACCATTATTTCTCTAGCCTGCCAATATTTCTGAACTCTACAGTTAAAGAACACAAGTGCAGAACACGAATCGAGATGAGTAGCATCAAAAATTTGATGTTGTCTGCTTAGAATACATATGGGAGAGTCACAAAGCCCAAACCTATGCAAATATGCGGGGAAGCAAGCACTGAAATTATTGATACTATTATTATTTTGATCATAACCATTCCATTATTAAATTTTATTGTGAAATAAACTAAAACTAAAGTTTATGACAGCCCAATGGGGCCAGGACCTGCAGTACCCATATCTGTTTTCGTAACCGCTGGTCTTGGGGTCCGAAGCAAATGTCTGCTAGGTGGTTAACTTAGCGCGAAACTACAAGTGTTTAGTTCGCAAGCATGCTTGGAACTCAGTTTTACTGAGCTGCTGAAAGGGCGAGTTGACCCTGCCTAACTCTAAGACTGTGTCTACAGAGCGTGAAACGCTATCACCACGCCACCAGGTTTAAAACCTTATTAAAATCCACGTAAATATCTTCGAAAATGAAACTATTAAATAGCATAATAAGACATTTTAATTTAAACTTTTACAAAAACAAGTAACTTGTCTCATTTCAAACAGGAACTAAGCCAACAATTAGGATAACGATTTTTTGAAACAAATAATAATTTTTTAATGGTGGAATCAACAAAATAAAAGGGGGAGCGCCGAGTGTCGTTATGGTGAGAAATTAGGAATTTATTAGCTTTTTTCACAAGAGGGGAGATGTATAAAAACGATATTCAAAAATGTGGTTATGTAATATTAAAATGACGGTATAAAGTTTTTAGAAAAAGTGTTTGAAAAAAATTCCTGACGGTGTTAATTCAAGGGGTTTTAATACAAAACATGAAAAAATACCAAAAGATGTGTTTTTGCTGATGTTTAAGAATAACTCACTTCTCTCTTTACAAGACATATGATAACATTTTCTTTTGTGACTAAATGTTGTTTCTTTTACAGGCGTGACAGTGTGAAAGAAGATGAGGATACCAGTGAAGCAGTGAAAGTGTGAAATGAAGTCAAACGCACACCAAGATTCTCACCTGATGCAAGTTTTGAGGACTAAAATGAGCTTCAATTGCCAAAAACTCTGTTTTAATTTTTTTAGAAAATATTACTTTAAAACTATTCTTGCTTGCTTCAAAAATTTAAGATGCACATGGCAAAAATTAGTTTCTCCTTCCGTTTTATTTGAATTGTAAAAGTAGCCGTACAGAAAAGAACTGAAATAACAAAGATTAATAAAAATAGTCAAAGAATGATTAACAGAGATGTACTCACAGCAAAAATAATAGGAAAAAGCCATTATAGTTTTCATTGATTTCAATCTTGTCTATTCCAAGGATTTCGGAAAGCAGAGTTTTGTAAGAAGACAAGCCTTATTGAATTTTAGAGACTGTCATCCTGATTTCAAACGTTGGCTTAGTGGTGACGTTGACCAAAATCCAAGTTTAAAAAAGTAATGTCACATTTGAAAGATGTCGATTTTTGAAATTTTATGACATTGGATTTTTAAAGATTAAGTATTGACAGTTTATTCGTAAAAGTCTGTAATTCGCTTGTATATCATCCTCATCCATGTTTATGTTTGATGATGGTATATTGAAAAGGATTACGTGCGGGAAATTATCTCCTGTTGTATGCCACCATTAATGTTGCCAATATATCATAATGTAGCTTTAACTTAATTTAAATATCATCCGCATAGACTATTAAGGGGAAAATGACCCCATTTAGGGATTTCTGTTATGTCGTAGTGCTGCTTAAGCAGAAGTGAACCAATTTCATAGTAGACTTGCACTTACAGATTCTTCCTTTTTGAGAAAGAAATTGAGAAGAAATTTATGGCATTCACCCACTGTAGACTCCAGAGTTATCACTTTAGCACTTATACGAATTTCTAGAGAAAAACCGAAATGAAACAGGCTCTCGCGTAGAAAAGAATCCAGCCATAGAGACACGCGCTGAGATCTATGCACGTCCCAGTGTCCCTTCATTAATGTGGCTTGAAAGGGAGGATGTTCGTTAGGATGTCACCCTTATCATCTGATCGACGTTTGAGTGGCAGATGGTTGCATGAAGCAGCATCTCACCAGTCAGTCAGCTAGCAAAGGATTCACAATACGAATAAGCAACATCGAAATTGAATCGTTATAGGGAATTCTTATTTCTAAGTCTGCTGCTAGCCAAAGTTTTCAAAAGGAAGAAATGTACTCACAGAATAAATAGGTGCACTGCTTCCCCACTAATGAAGCAGATATCTTCACAACAGATTTTAATTCATCCATGCCGACTATTTCATTAAAAAACAAAACATGCACTTCAAAATGTAAGCAATTCATTTACAGCTCGAAAAACTCAGATATAATTTTGATTTCGCAGTGGAATAGAATATCTCCAACCACCTTCAAGCAAAGTATTCAATGTAATATTTTAGCATAAGCCTTTTAAGGGACGTTTGGTCATTATCTTTTCTTTCATATGAAATATTCTTTATTTGTCAAAATTCTTTTGATGATGTAATACAAATGTTTAATTATTATAAAATATTTGTATTTTAACTGTACATATTCATTATTTCCTATGGAAACAATAAAAATTTTGTAACTTAGATATTTTTTATTATTGCATTTTGTAAATGTATTAAAAGTTATAAAAAAATTTTGTCCATAGCAATCATTTATTTATTAACATTTATAAACTCTATGTTTATAAAATGTTAATTAAATAACATTCAATTTTTGTTATCAAAATTTAAATTCGTAAATGAAATTTCAACTCAAATTAAAGAAATACTACATTATCACAATTACTATTAAATAAAGATATTTATAATAATTTGAAAATTTTATGTACACTTCTCAAAAGGGAAATGCTAACGCCAAGAAATTATACACGTAGCGTCACACAAAGTTTAGGAACAATACTGGTGAGGAAAATATGAAAATGAGTTAAAAAGCTGACAAATAAAATCATTATAAGCCAATTTATATTCAATATATAATGTGCTCATCTTGGGCAGTTATACAACTCTTAATCTGCCGAGGCAATTTATTGATTAGACCATTGATGGTTTCCTGAGATAACCGTTGCCATATCACATCTACTGTGTTGAACAGATATGCGCTGGTTGTCCTCGGTTTGTGTTATGTCCAAAGAGATCGCAGTGGTGTTCGATAGGATTCAAATCTGGAAAATTTGTCTGAAAAGATGTCAAATCCTGTCAAGCTACTAAGAGTTTGTCCTGCAACATGCGGACTGGTATTATCTTGCTGAATCAAAATGTTGATTGATCCCTGAAATAAAGGCAGGACAACAGGCTTTGAAACTTGGGAAACGTAGCTGTATGGTGTCAAGCAACTGTTATGGTGTATTAGACGCGTCCTGTGATTAAATATTAAGTCACCCAAACCATAATGCCCGGTGTAGTACCGTTGGATGTTAGGAGAAACGGAATGGTTCATAGCCTTTTCAAGGTCAGCATCATACCCATAGGCAGCCATCATTCCTCCCCAGATAGAAACGAGATTCATCAGTAAGCAATACCTGATATCATTCCATAGTCCATGTACGATGACACCATGCCTAGCACTTAGTCCTAAGTTGAGCGATCAACAATATCTCTGCTGTTGGTAGCTGTGCATGTAACTGTACTGCAAAGAATCTGTTGTGTAGAGTTTCATAAGGCACAAATCAAAGTGTTTCTGGAAGCAACCAGCTTCGGATCTTAAGTGTCACGTAGAAAAGATTTCTAATAGTCAACTGCCGTATGCACGAATGAATGTGTTATGATGTGCATTTATGGATATCATTTACTCTTTGGCTGCACGTAGACTATTCTGAATCCATCGTGAATCATGTTAAATCCAACATAAGTTGTTATTGTGCATAGAGACATACACAATCCATGAAATTTGATACCAAGAGTCACGTTGCCTGGTCGTTTTCTTATGGTTGCCGATGCCTGAGATTCATCTTCTACTCTTCTCCGAAAGTCGAAATGCTACGCAAAACCTCAGATACTTTTAAAGAAAAGAAAAAGTTGTTGGACTTTATAACCTGAATGTAAGTAACTCGTGATCATATGTACGTGTAAATTATATATATATATATATATATATATATATATATATATATATATATATATATATATATATATATATATATATATATATATATTATATATATATGTGTGTGTGTGTGTGTGTATATATATATCACGATTATAAACATTTTTAAACGGAAAATATTTATTTATTACATAATTAATTTTCACAGTATCTTCTATAATGCTTATGACTATCTTTTCAAAGAAACAGTAAACAGAAATATTAAATTAACTATGAGAAAATTCAATGTTTATTAAGACCTTAACAACAGAATAAACTTTATAGTCGACAAAAATCTGAGCCACTTGATAGCAAAAAAGAAAAGTCAGATAAAACAAACATATCAGAATGAACAAACTAATTAAAATCAAATTTTTCATCTTGCCCAAGGGTCAAAAAAATCGAGAGATTAGAAATGGATATAGAACTGTTTCAGTAAGTAAGCCTCATCTAGAATACATCCACAAAACAGTTCAGTATAAATCAGTGAGCATTGAAGCATCCAAATTTCATCAATGTCATCGAATTACAACTCTTCGGATACATATAATGGACGTAAAACGAGTGGATGTTTGTCGTCCATTGAATCCCATTTGGACGGAAAACAGGCGTCTATGGATTGAAGCATATCTCACTAATGACATCATATCTACTTTTATTGGTTAAAATGGCATTGTATGGGATTTTTTTTTATCTCATCATCCATTTCACCTAAAAAAATATATCACAAAACATTGGATTTTTGTAACAAGAGTTCGTTTGTTATTCTACGATCATTTTTTGCACATGCGGGGTGATTATGGGAAGAAGTGCGTTTTATAATGGATTCTGAACCACTGCGAACATCCATGCTCAAAGTGGTGTTCGAACCCAAGAACTGTTGAATCTCAGGGAAAAGTGTTAACCACTCGGATACCATCTCGACGTTTTCGCCCCCAAAAAACTTCCCCATATTTTATGTTAGGCTGATTAATAACGGCTAAGCTTTTTTTGTTTTCGCAAAAATTGATGAAGACATAAAAATTTTTTAATCATTTCTTTTTCAAAGTATGAAAGGCAAAGACAAAGTAATTTATGTTTTCACTAAACAAATTGCTGAGTTTTTTTATTCTTACAATTTTAATGTCAGCAAAACATAATCATAAATTTGAAATTTGCATGCACTGAAAATAAAAAAATATATAAAGCGTAAATGTATGAAATAGCTCAGATAATGCAATCACAATGATGCAATATTTGGCTTTAAATCGCAGCATTTCAAGACCTTTTTCCACGGAAATGTTTGGGGACATAATACACAAATACCTTTAAAAGTTACTCATAATCAATGCTTATCTGACAATTATAATGATATGTATATTTATACATCAAAACTTCTTACATTTTAGGCTACATATGGATAATTTGATATTAGAATTTTTAACTTTAATAGCAAATATAGAATAATTTCAATAAGAAAGTAAAAGAGTAAAGAATTAAAAAAAACATTTTATTATTTATTAAATATAAACACTGGACCTTTTGGCCTAAAAATATTTGCCAAAAGTTTCAAATTTTCGTTATATATTCGATAAAAAAAAGAACTTAAAATTTAAAATAACTTAAAATTTGTTTCTCTCTCTCAGTTAGGATTACTTAAAATATTTAAGTTTTTAAAGAAACCTTGTTACATTTTCGTCTGATAGAAAAAGTGCGATTCAGCACTTGACCAATTGGCAAAGTGGGAGAGACAGTGCTGGAGTATCTATAATTAATAAATTAAAACGGCTCTCCATATCCCACGGCAATCATCTTCAGTGGATACCTTACCATATCAATCTAGAGGGAAATGAAACTGCAGACATCTCAGCCAATGCAGGAAGTCATGAGGCCCCTGAGCCATTGGCACTTTTCACATTTTTGGAAATCTTTTCAAGAGTAAAATGCAGGATTGAAACCACATGGATTGTCTCTCCAAAGCATCAATGGCATCAGTGTTCTTGTCCGGGAAACTCGCTGGATCATGGCTTTAAAAGACAGGAACAAACTGCTTTCTCCTGCTTTCGAAGTGGTCACCTACCATCATTAAAATTTTCTGAGAGCACCAAAATTTTCAAGACTTGTACCAACTGCTTCACTGAACAACCTACACCAAAACACATTCATGAGTTCCTGGGGCTATCCAAGCATGATTTATAAAACGATCCTTTGCTAGATTTTAGGGGGTGTTCAATGTTATAGACCTGGTCTAGCACTGCTGGCCAAAAGGGGTATGCAACAATAACACTGACACACAATTCGTTCACTTTGAATCAGCCTTTACAGCGAGAATGGACTCTAGCAATTTTTTTTTTTTTTTTTTTTTGCAGTGTATCAAAAATACATGGAGAAATTCAAAAACACTTTTATTCACTTCGTAAAAAAATAAACAATCCTCATGCTAAAACATGCACACAAAGTACTTCATGTCAATTCTTAAGCTCAATCTAATTCTTTCCAGGTAGGCAAGAAAGTACATATAGCATTAATGTAACTTCCAGAGGAGCTCCAGAAAATCAAGCTGTATAGCTTCCCAAAATTCCCAAAAAGTCGACACTATGGCATCAATTTCATCGTTTAATGCTATCAAATTTGGGATTTTGGGACAACTTTTCTTTTGCTTAGGTTGCCATATTCTAAATTATTGCTAGCGACAAAACATATCCTAACAGGCAATCCAGTCTGAATATCCAACAAAATTATAATTATAAAATTAGCACTTGTTGTTGCTAATCTCAGAGGGTCCAATTCCAATATTAGACCAATTCCAGGAAATCTAAAAACATAAGGAGCTTTGAGAAAACCTCTTCCAAGACAAAATTCAAGCAGCTCAGGTGATTCTTGTTCAGCTTTACACATTTTGTGCACTAACAAAAAGTCTTTGGACCCTGTATATATTTAAGTCCCTTTAGGTGACCACTGGCGAAACGTGAAATACAAGTCTGCTGGCCTCTAGTTCCCTCAAAAAGCAAGGCGCCAGCAGGACGTTTTCTATAATACCAATTAAGAGTAGGGGGAACTCTCCGGACATTCATAAGAGTTTTTTTTTAAACTCTTAGCAAAAACCTCCTTAAAAGTGGATGGCAAATCAGGTTGTGATGGTTTCAAAGAGGCAGCCTTAGCTAGCGAATCAGCAAATTCGTTTCCCTTAATGCCGACGTGTGTGACGGGATCCACTGAAAATGAAAATTAATTCTAAAATTCATTGAGAGCCTATAGATCATATTCAATATTGAATTTCCAGCTCTGTTACCAACCTAAGTCTAGTTCAAATAATTACTTAGAAAATACAATAATAATATAATATAAAATTAATACAATTTTAATTATTATATGTAAAATAATCTTTTACAGAATGATAACATTGCCTACACTTATAAAATTTTAAGTCTGTTTCATTTCTTTTTTCAGTGATTTTTGAGGTTAAGTTTATTACTAACAGCAGCACCAAATTTTTCAAGTTTGAATAAGTTGTCTACAACTTTGTTCAGCTTCTTAATTATTGAAAGAACTAAGTGACAGATAATTTTTTCTTTTCCTTTTTATTTGGAATTTTCTTTTATTTTTGAGAAATTTTCACATGTGGTTATGAATAACAGAAATTGATTAAGTCAAGAGAGCATTTTGATATAGAAAATTTCATTAAATTTATTTTTCTATGAGTACACACACATATTTACTTTCAATTCAAGTGTTATTTGTATTATACTATGCATTTTACTATATACAGTGACATAGCGAATATTATTGGCATCTTTCTTGGCACCCTCTTTCAGAAAAAATCATTAATATGAAACGTACTGTAAATACTTGTAAAATGAATACAATAATTGAATGCAGTACCTAATTTGAAATTATCTAAAATATAGATCATTTTAGGCATTCAAGCTGGGTTTTAAATTTGAGACAAAAAATCTATTTTAAAAAAATAAAAATATTAGAATTGAAAATAATCGTAAATGTATCATGTAATTAAGAATTAGATAAAAGGTATGATTTGTTTTTATCGTATAACTGATTTGAAAAACAAAATTTTTAAGCAATAAAAGAAGTTATAAATTATAGATGTAAGTAGGTGTATTTCTTAATAACAAAAATAATATGATATATTAATTGGGTGTATGTATATTTTTCTTGGCTTTGAGATATATCTATCTATCTATCTATCTATCTATATATATATATATATATATATATATATATATATATATATATATATATAAAGAGAGAGAAAACAAAAATGATAAATTTCTTCGTCAAAATCAATTCTTTTCAAAAATTTTTTCTGTCTACATATAGAAATACTAAATCCCTTTGACGATCTGGTGCTATAGTTGAGCGTAAATATGTTGAAATCAATTTTAATTTAATGAGCGAACGTTGAGAGGTAGCAATTGATGTTGAAATATCAAAAACTTTCACATTTTGAAAAACATCTTCATCAGACAAGCGAGATTTTACGGTAAGAAGTTTTAATGGAGCTTTAAGCTGAATTTCTTTTCTCTGTAGGGTAAAATCTTTCAGTTGCATATTTTGATATAGAAAGTTGTTCTCTCTTTCTATTGAAATCTGTAGTAAAAGATTCCCCCAAACTTTTACAATTATTTTCAAATTGCTATCAAGATTATCATTATAGAATAAATTTTTAAAGTGCAATAATTTTATTCCCTACTGTATATAAAAATGAGATAATTTACAAACAAATTGTAAATCATTAGATGTTGTACACATGCTATATCTCATCTGAATCACTTTTTCAAAAAATACCGGATATTATACAAATTTTATTATTATTTTATTTTGAACATATGCAATCTCTCTACGGATATATAATACATGGCTTACAGAAGTAAATTAATTATAACAAATTTAAATGTTACATGCAAAAATAAAACGAACAAAAGTAGAAAACAGTTGTTTGGACTTCACAAAAACAAATAAATTCACTGGCCATGTCACTGAGAACATTTTTAATTCGTTCTGTAATAGATAGAGTATAAGAAAATTAAACGTTTCATATCTAGAAGTACTTTTTCGAAACATTCGTATGAGCTTCAGCGGCTGAGTAGCTTCTCGCCGCTTCCCATTAAGATCCTCAGAGTAAAACATTCTTTGTCCAAGCAGTGATTGGGAGGGTGAGTGACCATGTTCTCTCCTTCGCTGGGTTGCTGGAGATCTGTGGGTTGTTGAGATGTCCACGCTAATATGTGACGTCTAAAGTAATTATTATTTTTATATATATTTTTATTAGAATTAGAAATATTCTCAGTCAAACATTGTAAATTTAAAATATTATATATATATATTAAGACGAGCTTTCTTTTTCCAAAACTTTTATATTGTAAAAATTACTTTTAAGTTTTTCATTAATTTAAAATTATGATTAGTAATTACGGGTATTCTCATAAAAAATGAGTTTAATATTCATGTCTCATAATTTTATTTTGAGAGATTTTTTCACAGTCAGTTATTTTAGCAGTGAAAAATATTTACTTTATTTTCAATAAAACCATATCATATATGTAACTGAATATGATTTTGAAATATATTTCTTTATTTAAATAACGGCTTTTTCATTAAGAATTTTTTTAAGCCATTGTTTTACTCAAGACATGTATTTTCTTTCAATTATTGCGATGCTATTTTGCTAATAAATCCTCCTTTCTTTCGTTAGAGGCAAGTCTGATTTCCGACAACGGACACCGTTAAAGTGAAACATATTTACGCGGAAATTTTCTCGCAAGCATATCGTGACAGCAGATTAAGAGGCTACAACAAAAGTTGTGTTAAAAAACACAGCTTTTTTAAAATTCGCCTGGGGCGATGCACTATAATTTCTCAGTGAAGTTTTCCAATCTCAATAACAACTAATCTTTTTCCCCGTTTCTTGATATTTAAATTGATTTTACTTTTCTTCTAATACAAAAAAAAAAATATTCTCAGGAAATTATGTTATGAAAAATGATTTTCAAGTAATTTGGAAAATTTTGATATTTTTCCTATTATTATAATTGTCGAGTTTCTTCTTTAGTTGGTGAGAAAGAGATTCAAATATAATTAATTTAATTAGCAAGTGAAATATTTAAATTCATCAGAACTTTTTATGCAGCGTTAATTACTTTTTTCCCTTTAAAAATGAGGCTATTTCCAAAGTTTTGAATCAATATCATTGGAATTTAGTGCTAGATTTACACATGCTAATTTTCATTGATTCATACAAAACGCAAGATACTGTTTGGCTAATTTGTTGTTGATCACATCCATCAACTGAGCTGAACGAGAATTAGTACCAATATGCTTCTCAAGGGAATTTTGAGAACTATTTCATTAATCATTAACTTTCTGTAAATTAAAAAAAGAAATTCTAAACTTTTTTATTTAACTTAAAAAAATTCTAAAAGTAAGATGATTTAATAACATATTTTATACTGTTACTGTATATTATTACATATATTATTCAATTATCGTAAACAAAAAAAGTATTTATTTCCATAAAATTTTTAACCAGTGAAATTTGTTGCATGCTTTACAAGCGGTAAGAACAAATATGAAGCTATAATTCAGCCTTAAGCCCCGTTTCTCTTCAAGAGGAAGCGAACAATAATTGAGATGTCAGCAAAATATTTCTTGTGGAAGTAGAAAGTTACTTCATCAATTTACATTTAATGTAATCATTATTCATGGAATAAAAGAGATAAATTTTATCAAAATACATTTCAGATTGTATAAAGAGTCACTTAAAATGCTTTGTAAATATTATAATAGATTAGTCAAAGAATTATGGTATGTTATAATGTATACATCTTCAATATAATTGTTGGAATCTATCCTTGAATATTCTAATGAGAATAATAATTAAGATATTTTTTTCTATCAACAAAATGATTTTATATTTCATTTCCAAAATAGTTTCGTAGAAATATTTAAATTCATTCTATGAAGTAAAATATAATTTATCTTTATCATCCTTCTTGAAAAAAAAAAAAGAAATTTATTAAATTAGAATATTTTTATCATTTATAAATATTTGCTTTTGATATGTAATTTATTTATATTTTTTTATTTACACTTAAAATCTTCTCAATAACTTTTACAAATTTCAAAAATTTTGAAATCAGAAACAATTAAATTTTAATATTATAACTGCAATATGTTGTAAATTAATGCTAATTTTGCAAAAAGAGCTACAGTAATACATACGTGTATATATAGATTGCGGAATGTAAAACCGGCCGGTGGTAATATCATAAAAAAAATATTGTTGAGTTTTTTTTTTTTTTTTTTTTTTTTTTTTTTAAAATTATTTGTTTATATTTGTACATTACGTTTTTGGCAACAAAATCTCTGTGTGTGTGGCCCATATTCTTTAAGACAACAGTGAATTTGATTTGGGAATTCCAGAGAAGTTTTATTCAAATAATCTAGAACAGAAGCTTCAGTTAAGGTAACTTTCAGCAGGACGGTGTGACATTCCACATCTGATCATGATTGTCCCTTTTGCATGATGTGTTTACATCTGAGAAGACGATTAGCAAAGGTTTGTGGTCCTCTTGGTCACTTAGCCTGTCCACTTGCGACTGGTGGGGATTGCTAAAGGGAAGAGTATATGAAACAAATCCATACTTAATTGAAGAATTAAAATTCAGGATGCCGTCAATAGCATCCCAACACAAGAACTGACAAGAATATAATCAATCAATCTCACTCGTGCTCATACAGGGGGTGAAATGACTGGAGGAAAATTTCAGCACCTACAGGGAAGGGAAATAATCATATTTAATAAATTACATTTTATTTTATGCTTTGATTTTGTGGGCCGGTTTTACGTGCTGCATTCTGTATAAATTTTTCAAAAGCTATAACATAAATGAAATAAGAATTTTTTTTTCTATCCAAAACATTGATAAATATTTTCTAAATATAAGAAGGAAAATTTAAAGTCATGTAAATGCTGATTTTGATATCTTTTGGATAATCATGGCAATCTTAAGAATTAAAATGTTTATTTTCTTTTTTTAACAACTTAAAAAGGTACTTATCTGTAGGACTAAATAATTTGTTTCAAAAGAGGTTCTATTGGAGATAAAAATGTTTTATTGCTTGCTTTTGTGGGAAATTTATTCTCATTATGTTAATACTTTCTAGGATTCTCGACATAAAGAGATAAAAATTAAATTTTAGGATGTTTTGAAGATGTCACACCAAAAATTAAACTTGACAGTAAATAGTAAGGTAATGTTTGAACAGTGCATATTAGGTACTACATTTTTTTTGTGATTTCCTTTAATTTAGGTATTTTACAGTTTATAAAATTTACATGTATTTTTCATTGAAAAATTTATTTTACCACTATCTTCCAGTGTTTATTGGAACTTAAGTGATTAAATTATGCATGATATTATTTTATCGTTTTGGAACAGAAAGCAGGAAGTTCGCCGGATGGATTGAACTTCCTGTTTTCTTTTCTTAATGTTTGATTTTTAAGTTTAAGGAAGAAAAGAAAGTATCTATTAACGTAAAATACACAATTGTTTCATTGGTGATACGTGATGTTATTGTAAGTTTTTAATATTTCAAATTTTTGTACTTAGCTTTTTGTTAAAAATATTTTAATCACATTTAAATGCTATAATATTTTACAAAAATAGTGAATGAAATGCAATCGAGTTATTTTATTAGTTTTTTTATAATAATACACGTTTATTAAAATATTTAAGTTTATTTTTAACGTTAATTATTTAAAATTAGCATAGTTTCATTGATACCGAAAATGATAATTTTAATAATGTTTTAAATGAAGTAATTTTCAGTTTTTGGAACTCTATAAATATATTAGCAAACAAAATGTATTTTATGCCAAACATGTATAAAACCTAAAATTATGTTGGTTAAATTTTTTTTTTTATCTTTTGGTTGTTTTAGCTTTTATTTGAAAATTAAATTAACTAAAGAAATCGTGTAATATAAAAATGCTAATATACTTGTATTGCACATATTTATTCTAAATAAAACTTAGATTATAGTTTAAAACGACCGTTTGGATGTATTTGATCGTTCATTTGACTTCTCCTTTGCTATACATGCTTTTGTCTGCCTCTTCCACATAAAAATACAGATATTAACATTTGTTTAGATGCTGCACAATTTCCGAATAAGTAAAATAATCGTCATAAGAAAACTGTTCACGCAAGTGTCTAAATTATACTTTAAGTATTATGTTCTTTATAAAATATTTAATTCATCATAATAATTATATCGTTTAACATTCCACATTATGTTTACATGTAAAGCATTATAATGAAAAATATCACCGTTTGTTGCTTATATAACATTCAATAGTTGCTACGATTTATTAACATGTAATTTTTGAAAAATAATAACAAATTCTTATTTATTATATTGCATATTCTTAATCCATTTTTAGATGCATAGTAAAATATTCAGTAGGATTTAGTTGGGAATACTCGTTATTAACATTACATTTTCATACATGACAAAGCTGAATACTTCGAAGTCTTTTGATATCAAAATAATACAAAAATTATACAATTATTATAATTTTAATTTTTATGCATATTATCAACTGAAAACACGTAAAAAAATATTCTCAGAAATAATACTGAAAGTTTATAAATAGCTGTACTAATTGTAATATTTTATTGCTTACATATGAATGAAAACTCTTTTACTGACAAAAAATTTACTTCTCCCATAACAGAGAAGAGTAGCATCAAAATAATTTGTTCAAAATGCGGCCTTCATAGATAGGAAAATAGCCGGTTGTTACCAAATCTCAAAATAGATTTGTTGGAGTCTCACATTTAAAATTATATATTGAAATCCTTTCATTCAGCAGCAAAAATCCATAAAAACTTTATTTGTCAACAACAGTTTAATAATTAAAATTCCACATAATTATATAAGATTTAAATAGTATGACATATACATCAGATTTTTTTTTAACAACGGCGGGCATTTGTGTGTCAACCCTTCGCTAAAACAAGGTCGGAATTGCTTTTCATTTGTAACCACCTGTGAATCAAGTTACGGAGGCGAGTACCATTACTCGCACCATACCACCAGAAACCTCTTTATAGAATGGGTAACATTCATGCATCATCACAGAAGGAAAGATGGAGAAACACAGAGAGAAAGTAACATCCATGCCCGAACCGGGATTCGAACCTGGAATCCACGGCTCAGGAGTCACTCAGCCATCGGTTTGCATCAGATATTCTACGTCAGTCCGTTTGAAATGAAACCAAAGAGTCATACTATATGAATTGTTATAAGCTAAAATCAGAAAAAAGTCATAACTATGGTAATAATTTCAGTGTTAACAGTTGGTTTCTGATTAAACATTTACAGGCACATTTTCTGGTCAAAACAGAATATTCCAAACATCTTTCACTAGAATTAAATAAATAAAATATAGTATTAGAAACTATATTATTACAAATGCTGTATTCAGTTGTTATTTAATTAGAGTATTTAATTGTCATAGCATAAAGCTAACTGGATTGAAGAATTTTCAAGGCTTAAAAGAAACTGTGTTATATAAATAGGCAATATTTTTACAAGTCCATAACTAGTCCTGGAGTACACTTGTATTCCTTATGCTGTGTACTTTGTTGTATGCTACAGTAACTTTGTTGTTGACTGTTTTGTGTTCTACGTGATGTCAGATATTATGATTTTGTGGGTTAGACACGAATGATTGCAAATTTATTAGTCACTGGCAATCCAAAGAAGTTGCAGAATGGTAAGAGCGCCAGCTTTGCAGTTCTAGGATTTGATTTTTACCTCAGATATGGATATTCATAGTGTTAAGATTCCACTTTAAATTATAAGTCCTAGTCGAATTATACTTTGTAAGCAAAAAATAATATAAGAGCGACAATTTTTTTTTTAAATAAGTTTAATTTTATATTGCAAAAATATACAAAATGTCTAATAAAGTTGTAAATTTGGATAATTAATTTCAATATCGCAAATTCCAATATATACTTCTCATGAAAAAAAAATCATTTTGTTTGTTATAAAAAATATATTTTTATATTTTTTATAAATAACAGAAAAAATATTTTTAATGAAATTCTAAAATTTTTCTTAAGTATCTTTAGACTCCATTCATGATTGTTAATAAAAAAAGCTTCACTCACTAAAATTTGAAATTAAAAGTATTAAAAAATATGAGTTATAAGAAATTCTTAGTTATTTCCGGACTCCATTAATGATTGTGAGTAAAAAAAAGTTCCAGTCACTGAAATTTGAAATGAAATGAAATATCTTCTTGTGTGAAGAAAAATAACTAAGCTTGGAAAGTTCTCGTTTATTCAAAATTATCTATATATGTATAATGTATATAAATAAACATAACTGTGTTAATTTATAAAAATAACTATGTTAATTTTTATGTTACATATTCCTTTAACTGATTGAGTGTTTTACATAATTTTCGAGTAATTATTTTAACATTATTTTAATAACAGTTAAACGTGGAAAGATTAAGATCATATATTATGTACAAATGATATATTCAGTGACTTTTTCAAAATGAAAAAGTAAACATTGTAAAATTTTGTCAATCTTCATTTCATGGTGCACTGAAAGTAATGTAAACATGATAAACACCTTAAGATAAATTCAAAATAAAAAATTTATCATAATTAAATAAATTTAAACTAAAATTTCTTTTAAGATTTAAATAAAGTAAATATTAAGCGAGGAGAATATTTTCATTCGGACATACCTGATGTCGGTATATACTTATAAGGATAGATTTAAAAGTTGCTTAAAGATATCTAAATATTCTCTGCTGACCATTAGCATCGATACATCAATCATTGTTCTATGTTAGATAATTTTGCATAGTTGATTACAAGATTTAAATGAGTGTGTGCATTCAGTTATAACAGCTTTAATAACTTTGAATTATACTATATTTTAATAATTTTAATTTATTGAAATTAAATTTTCCAATTCACAGAGAAATATGAAAAATTAATAACTTAAGGAAGGTACGAGTATACAAACCTTGAAACTATGTCAGAGAAAAACTGTTAATGTTTATTGAAATTGTAAATTTGATAAGCTTTTTTATATTAAAAAAAATCAGAGAATGTAAATGTTGGGTAAAACCAAGAGTTGATCTAATGTAAAGCTCTATAGTAAATATTATCAGAGCTTTTCTGATTAATACATTTATAGTAAAATAATTTGCGTATTATTATTGCATGATAATAATAGAAAATAACCGGAGGAGGAGTAGTACCGCTTCGAACTTCCTATGCAGAGATATGAGGTTCGATCCTTGGGTTGGGCAAGGTCAATTCAGCTTTTCATCCCTTCAGTGGGTCGATAAATTAAGTACTAAGCATTCTTGACAACTAAACACTGGAGGTTTCCCATTAAGCTGTTCACCTAATCGGGATATATGCTTCACACTCCAGGGCTAGCCTCTTGGTCAGGAAAACAGATATGGGCACTCTAGGTCTTGTCCCACATAGACTGTCGTGCCACAGAGTTTTTTTTTTTTTTTTTTTTTTTTTTTTTTGCATTAAAAAAGGTATTTAAAATTTTATCTTTGGTGATATTATAGTATATTTTGATGATAAACTTTTATTTTAATGAGGAAAAACACACACTCACACAATAATTAAATGACAAAAATATTTATTGGAATAACATTTGAAATGAATAGAGTTATGTCATAACTAAATATGATTTTTTTACAAGGGTATTTACAAAAGTTTGCAACCTTCGCGATAAATGATAGTCTCTAAATCTGTTTTCACTGAGTCACATGCATTTTTTTTTTCGCTTGTGAATTCAAAAATCTTTAACGTATATTCGTAAATATAGAAGTGACAATATGCAGATGGTTAAGACAGCCATAAATACGTCGAAAAATAATTCCCAATGTCTTCGGACTCTAATGACGCGTTTATAAAATTGAATATCGCGAAAGAGTTGTGCAACAGATCTTCAGTGGGTCGATAAAACTGAATACCGAGCGTGCTGGGGAATTTTACACTGGGGGTTTCTTGTTAGGATGACCACCAAACTGCTTCGAACTCCAGGTTCAAGGAAACAGGTATGAACACTGTTGTCCTTCGCCCTTTATGAGCTGCCCTGCAATTGATCTTTGCAAAGAAAAGCAAATATAATACAGAGACTCATCGCCTTCTCTCCTCTATTGTGATGCAGAGGAATTCTGAATTAGATGTTTCAAAGATCTGTGTCCTAACTCTCCTAATTTTTTTGCTGAAAGATTCTGAATTTTGTCTGTATTTTTGTCTGAATTTTGTCTGTATTTTGTCGTTATTTAAAGAGTAGCTCAAAATTTTAAAAATTAAATATTTAAAGTGCTTTAAATTTTTTACAAAATAAATTGTTTTCTTTTAATTAAAGAAACTCCATGACACGACAGCGCATGTTAGTTACAAGGCCTGCAGTGCCCATAACTGTTTTCATGACCGAGAGTCCTAGGGAGCGCAGCATGCCCTTGTAAGGTGGTCAGCTTAGCGTCCGTCACTAGCTCCCAAGCATGTTTGGTGCTCAGTTTATCGTCCCACTAATGGACGAAATTAGTCGTGACGTCATTCACTTCTAAGTTTTTCCAAACAATCGTTGCTAATGTTGCCACAACATGGGAATTCCCGTAACCTATATATTTTGGGGATATCCCTAATAAGCTTTCTGAAACACGTTTTCCTGAAATATTAAGTTTTAAATAAGAAATAGCAATTTAAATATCTATATCACTCAAAGCAATGGCGATTCAACGATAATTGGCCCTTAACAACGACTGCTTAGAAACGGTTGCTAGGTTTTGACGTCATACTAAAGTCATCCATGGGATGAAAGACTGAGTCGACCTTGCCAAGCCCGAGGACTAAACCTCGGACCTGTGCCTTGGGAGTGTGAAGCGCTGCCACTAAGCTACCGGACTTTTTACTTTTAATTATGAAATAGAAAAAAAAAATTGAGGTATATAAGACACACAAGCTAGTAAAGTATTTTTCAGGATTTTTTGTAAAGCATTCAAAAACAAGATTTATTATATGGTGATCGTAAATATTTTTTTAATTTATATATTTTAAATTTTAAAGTTTTGATTTTATTATTTATAACTATAATTAATTTTAATATTGATATTTTAAAAACTTTGAGCTGTGTGTATTTTTTAATCAAAATTTTTGATCTAATATTTTATTTTGATACTTTTTTTTAATCTAAAGGATTTTAAACATTTTATAATTATAATTTTATTTATAGATCAATAAGTATTTTGAAAAATATTCAAATATGAATATTAATGAAATGGGAATGTTAAGTGAAATAAATAAGTAATAAGCAATTCGAATGCATTGAAAATATGGCAATTGGATTTAAAACTGAAATATTCTATAATGCGTTTGAATTTAACAGAGTTTGAAGATTAAGTCTTTTTAAAATAGAATGCAAATAAATCAAAACAAAAAATTTCATTAAAAAATTCACTGAAACCAACTGAAATAGTAAGTCATTTAAGATTTTTTTTTGTTATCATCAAGTGTATTTATAAATTTTCATCAACAGGTTAGCAAAAATTAACGCTTCATTCGATTCTTTCAGTACTAAACACAGACATTTAAAAAAAGACTAAGTATTTTTTTTATGCACTGACGCATTTGTTATTGAGAAAAAAAAAGTTTTTAAGAAATTTCGAAAAGCATTAAATTTATCTCCAGAACTTGCATGAATCTCTCTTCAGTTCTTGACAGCAATGTATGTGACATTTCTTAAAATTATATCATATTCTTACTTGGTAAAGTACTTGCTAAATGTAAGTTTTCAGTGAATAAGTGTTCTTTTATCAGAAAACTTGCTTCAAGAATATTTTATTTCTCAGAAAAAACTCTATAGGGTGCCCACAAAAATTGAAAATTTCTACAGTAGGTGCATATAGCAAAATATGTTATAATATATTGGAAATTCTTCATTACTTTAAACAAGTTTTTTGGAAAAGCTAGATGAAAGTAGTATGTTCATTCAAAAGAAAAATTACAATAAAAGTACAGAAAAAATTAAACCTTAAAGAAACCTCATGAAGATGCTATTAAAGATTTTATGAAGTTTTTATAGAAACACACATAGTAGATCAAGTCCTATTATTTTTTACTGAAAATAAGTTTTTTAATTAGAAATAAATGCCGACCGATGGCAGAGTGGTTAGTGTTCCTAATTCCTAAGCTGTGGGGTCTCGGGTTCGAATACTGGTTCGGGCATGGATGTCACTTTCTCTCTGTCCTTTCTTCTGAGATGATATATGAATATGGTCCTCCCTATTTATGGGTTTGTAGTGGTATGAGGTGGGTAATGCTATTTGCTTTCGTGACTTGGTTCACAAACGCCGACTGGGTAACAAATGAGTAGAAGTTTCCAGCCTTGTTGTAATGAAGAGTTAGTCCCACAGTGCCCTAACAACTACACAAATGGTGGCTGCATTAAATGACTAAATTACACAAAGAAATTTTTATTAGTGCCTTTTAGAAACCAAGGAAATTGTGAATAATTTTGATTGGGGAAATTAACTCTTGCAGTTTCATGGAAAATTCTGAAAAGATTTCTTCAAAAACTGTAGTCTGCATAAAATTAGTAAAACAATTCTGTATTTTTTCTATATTACTTTCAATTATAAACTTTGTGTGGTCGATTAATTAATAAAATTTTAATAAATTTTTACATTATATTTGTACTTAAGTTATTAAATCTTTTACTTCATAAGCACAACAGCCCTTTGCAGACCAAAGTTGACTCGCAGATTCTCCTCCTTCTGACCCTGTTAGGGGTAACGGCCCGAAATCAGTTGGATCTCATTATCTTGAGGTCCTTTTCAACATCATCTATCATCTACCCATCTAGTGGGTGGTTGTCCCCTCGATCTATGAGAAGGTCTCTTTTTTGGCAGGCTCAACATCAGGCTTTCTGTAGAGATGGATCAGCCATCTGATGCGTGACTCTTTGACTGTTCTTATGATGTCAGTCCCGCGTCAAATTTATCACATTTTTTGTAGATCTCATCGTTGTATAGGATTTTCCATTAAGCAAGTCCATCCTTTTAAACAAATCCAAAAATTTTTCTTGGGAATTTTCTTTTAAAAATTAACAATTTTTCTTCTTATGTTTTGTTGAGGATCCAACATTCACATTATACGGAACGCTAAGTCGGAATAAAGTTTTATAAATGTTTACCTTTGTCTTTACCCTGATAAATAGAGAAATAATTTGTTAAATCAGTAAATATGTATGTATTAAATTAAAATTATATACCGATAATTTATGAGTTATATATTTAAACACAGAGTAAGACTTGTGAACAATTCTAATGGTTTAGTTCATTGTAATATTTTTCATTATTTCAGGTTCAATTTGAGAACCATGAACCTATGGAACAAGATGAAACTGCTGATTGTTGTTTACTGCTTGCTCATCGAACTGACTGCAGTATTATGCTGCATTCATTCAAAGCATTTTGACTGTTCCTGCTCCAGGACAGAAATCGCATGCTCCGGTTGGAATGATAGCGCAGTAGAAATGCCGGAACTTCTGCTGAATATTTCCTCTGTCCACCCGACAAGATATTTGGAGTCGTTAGTTCTCAACAAGACCAACCTAACTCTCTCCAATGAATTGCATCACATTGATTTAGAAATTAAAAATTTAAGTCTTTTTAACGTCCAGTTGGATTTTGAAGGAGACGGTTTTGGTGAAATGTGGCCTTCCTTGAATTTCTTAAAAATTCAAAATTGTGATCTTCAACTTGTTGGCAATCTTTTTCATAACTTAAGTAATTTAACGGAACTGAATTTAGATTACAATAACATCTCAGAATTGAATCCTGTTGATTTTCTAAACTTGATCAAGTTAGAACATCTGAGCATCGTAGGAAACCAACTCAGTAAATTTGACGAAGATCTCCTGGTAAGCTTACCAGTGCTGCTAAGTCTCACATTAAATGGAAATAATTTTTCACTCTTTTCTAATGTCCAGATAAAATCCTCATCTTTAATTGATTTATTTATTCAAAACTGCGAAATTGGAGGATCACTCGAAGAGAACACATTGAGTGATGCCCCTGGTGTGACACACCTTGACTTAAGCTATAATCAGCTCCATAAAGTGAATCCCTATGCACTCTCTTCTTTGAGCAACATCAAGGTGTTAAATTTGAGTAACAATGCCATAGAGCGCTTAGAAGATAATGCGTTCTATAAGTTATCCAGCTTGGAAAGTTTAGATTTGAGTCGGAATAGAATCAAAGTAATCATACCAACCGCATTCAGTAATCTGAAACTCTTGCAAAACTTTGACCTGAGTTTCAACATGATAACAGCCATGCTTTGTGTTTATACTTATGATATGCCGCTTTTGCGAAAAATGGATTTACGACACAACTCAGTATTAACAATTGAAAATGGAACTTTTTTAAATAATAGAGAATTACAGGAACTACTGGTAGAGAGTGAGTAAAATTATTTTTATCTATCATAATTTCATGTACAGTAATAATATATCCATTAAAACTTTAAAAAAAAATGAAAATCAAAAGCTAAACTAAACATATTTAAAAGTTTATTTGATTACTCTAATAGAAAATTGTTTCTTTTTCTTCAATAGAAGATTTAATTAATTATGGATGGTTGAAAATAGAAGATATATGAAATTTCGATGAAGAAATGTTAAACATAAATGAAAAAAATAAATGTTCATTTATGTTTAGCAATAGTTGCAATTTTAATTACAAAAATACAAAGTGTAAAAAATTATTTCAAAAGTGAAAGCTGAATTAAATGCTATAAATATATGTTTAAACATTATATCTTATTCTCATGAGTTTGTGTGTGTGTGAGTTTTTACATTATTTAATAAACAATCGAAAATAATTTCGTTAAATTTTTAATATTGGCAAAAGCAAGAGATTAGGCCAGGGACAAACTACCGGAGAATACTCCGTGAAAACCTTGTTCGAAGAATTCGTGAATTCACGGAGAAGAAATAATGACATCCTGCCATGTGACGTCATTGTTCTGTTGGACCAATGAAGCTATTTGCATCATATTGAGTTATTATTTACATTTTGACTAATTGGAAACCTTAGAGTTTTGTAAAACTATGACTGTTTATTCATCGAAACATCTGATATATATGTTAATTTATTTATATTGAAATTCAGAATGTTTAATTTCGTGACATTTTTTTATATTTTGATAATTTTTTGAAAACATTGAAAACTATCGATGAAAATGTGCTTCGGGTCCCCTGCTTGGCGCATTTTCAAAAAGTCGCCAACTGGCGCGTTTTTACATGATGTCTTGCGGAATTGAATTCTCCGAGACACCACGCAAAAACGGCGTATCTATGGCGACGAGATCGAAATCCGTGTTTTTAACGAATTTCACTGTTGGTATGGCAACGAAAACAAAAACAATGTATTTTTTTACGAATTGCATAACAAAAAATACACTTATAATTGTATAGCAAAAAAGACAGGATTGCCACAAGGAGTGCATTTAGGATGAAATAGTCAGGGTTACCACGCTTTGCGCGTCTATCGTTCATTTGGCGAGAACGGGGTACCCAAACCACAGATTAACCAAACTATCATTATTGAACAAAACTAGAGTATATTTTATAATCTAAATTTAATCAAACTCATGAATTGCATCATTGTTTTAATATATTTTTGAAATAAATATCTGAGAGATATTTTTTTTATAATAAGTCTTTAAATAAAAGACAAGCAAATTATCAACCCAATTCAAATAGTATTAAATATTTTTCATATAAATTATTTTATGAAAACAATATATATATATATATATATATATATATATATATATATATATATATATATATATATATATATATATATATATATATATATATATATATATATATATATATATATATATATATATATATATATATATATATATATATATATATATATATATATATATATATATATATATATATATATATATATATATATATATATATATATAATCTTATACTTTTAGATATGTAATCAAAATAAATGGCAGTTACATACACAGACTTCAATAAATGCTTTCTAAGACCTTAATCCTCAATTAAAAAATGTTAAAATGTTTACATTATTATATCTTTATATTTAAACTAAATTTGGCTCAGCAATGTTTAAATGAATAACTAACAAATATTACTTAAATTGCAAATGTTTTAAAAAATTAATATTTAATTTATTTTATCAAAAATCTATTACACCTAAGCAACCTTAGCAACATACAATATGTAGCAAAATTACTGTTTTAGTTATATTTATTAAACACAAAAATTAATGTTTACAATAACATTAAATACAGTATATTTAAATGTAGAATATGTTCTTCTATGTATTTTATCTAAATTAATTTAAAGATATATTTAAATATAAAAAAATAAGATTCTGTATTTCAATTAACTTCCTTCTCATGAAAAATATATCCATATTTAGTATTTATACAAATTATAACCCATCTCAGATTTTTCAAATGTTTTGTAAAACACATGATTTATTTCCTAAAATAGAACATCTTTTATTTTTGTCAAAATATGTTCTAACTTTTGATTACCACAGTTATCTTCGATCTACATAATTTCATAAAATTAATAACCCTTCTAAGATTTTATAAAAATGTTACTTTTTATAATATAAATGTTCTTTATTTTATCATCATTAATAAATAATTTAATTTTTAGTAAATAATTTAATAAAAAGGTAATATTTAATATTTAAAAATTAGTTTAATGACCTTTGCAAAGATTTTTCATGAATCTTCATAGAAATATTGATAAAAGTTAATCGCAAACATTATTTCAAAGCGAGAGAGAGAAAAAAAAAAAAAAAAAAAGAAAGAAAGGGAAATAATTTGCTTTGTGCCCTGCCGGATATTTCTAACTTTCTGGAAAACTTTAAAGTTCTCTACGAACGCCTATTTTGTGACATTTACTGACGTCACTTGTTCGCCGAAGATTTGCCGGCGTCAGTTTTCCTGGTTTGCCCTCGATCTTAATCTTAAGAAATAAAAAAAGATTGTTTACAGCTATTGCAATTATTAATTTAAACATTATTAATTATGAATTAAGGAATTCTTCTATTAATTAAGGAAATTTTTTAAAAATTTAAATCTTTGCCTATTTAAACTAAACATAAAGTAGGTGTTATGTGTTTTCTTTTTCATTTCGTTTTTTCTTCGGTTCATGTTTCAATGGCTTGAATCAATGGAAAACGGCTTCTCAAACCGATGCTTTGGTCTTAATATAAGAAATTGTTTTATTAACAAAATGAACACTTCGACAATATTTTCAAACATTCGATGATGAACTTGGCATTGTTTACTGCCGAAGAATGTGATTGGTAGGCAGGCAGCAAATTAGTCGACAAGTTAGTTTACGACAAGTTGGTCGACAAGCTGGTTACGGTGTCCCAATACGATGCGTAATGAATTATGTGTGAAGTAGATGAAACGTCATCTGACATCATGAATATTTTAAACCACTGAGAATTGTTACAAAATGGCAAAATCATGAGCTCAATTCGAATGAAGGAAACAACCACTTTATGGTTAAAAACATGATTTTAAACTATACCAGTCATTAATTAAATTAAATTTTTACAATACGTATAATTTTTCGTTTCCTTTTTTAATATATTATTTTTTAATACACAATTTGTATAAAAAGGTAATTTTATGAAATGCATTTTACATTTCACCTCAAAATTTCTTCGTAACTTGAATTATGCCATAGCATATAAAATTTTTGCCAAATTTAGTTTCTTCACAATAAGGAGGCTCTTTCTCTCTTTTTAAAAGATCATATTTAAGTTAATTTTGCCACATAGGTTGAGTAAAATAATCGCGGATTTTTATATTTCTAAAGGAAAATTGGTGGCTGTGTGAATGATTACTGTTGTTGCTATAAGGACATCAGTTCATGGGCTCAATTCCCACCCCAAAAGTAGATTATCAAAAATATACTTTTGAAATTTATAATTTTAAATTAACTGCATTAAATTTTCTTATTGTTCACTCAATAGTTTTTAAGCTAAAAGTCTGTTTGTTTGTTTGTCGCTCAACGGTCATTTTTTGCACACGAGGGCTAAGCTAAAAATCTGAAACACCATTCATTTGATTTTAATCTAACTGTGTATTTTACTATTCTATGGATTTTTAATACTATTCTTTTTCTTTTAAATAAAAAAACGAAACATTAGGAATTTGAACCTTTAATGAAATAAAATTTACAAAGAATTATAAATCTATTATAAATAAAACTTAATTTCAACTATAAATTTTTTAGTAATTTAAAAATAGTTTAACAGGAAGCAAATTTGCCATCAATAAATAAATACATTACAAGCCACCTATAAAGCAGTCTTAGGATTCAGAGATTGTTTACAAATATTGCAATTATTAATCTAAAATGCTATTAATGAAATTTTTTGAAAATTAAAATCATCCATGCTGATTTAAACTAACCATAAAGTGGATGTGATTTGCATTGTATTTTTCATTTTCTTTTTCTACTGTTCTATTGTCCATGTATTAATGGCTTGAATCAAAGGAAAACTCCTTTTCAAATCGATTCTTTGGTCTTTATATAAAAAAATCATTTTATAAATAAAATGAACTTCGACGCTATTCTCAGACATTCCCTTGATGAACTTCGCCTTGTTTGTTGCCGCTCGAAAAATGTGATTTGAAGGTAGGAAGCCAATTCGTCGACAAGTCGGATGAACGACACCATCAAAATGATATAGCGTAGATGAAACGTTATCTGAAGTCATCGATATTGTAAATCGATAAGAATTGCAATACAATGACGTAGTCAGGATCTCAACTATAACGAAAGACACAACCACTTTATGGTAAAAAAAAGAGGTATCATATAACATTATTCAACTCCTTAACTGGCATGTGACACATAATACAGACATAAAATGACAGACTCTAGTGTATCATGACAAATCAGTAGTCAATGCAGCCGCGACGTTGTCTGTAACTGTCCTGTGCTAAACGCCTCTGTATAGAATCAAAGAGGCATTGTAAGTATCCTTTGGGTATGGCAGTTCATGTGACTTCTACATACTCCCAAAGATAATCCTCGGTGCTGTTGGGCAAACATGGACATGTTTCGATAGGCAATAAAACGAGTGAATATGCAGGCCAAAGAAGCAATTCAATCTAATAAATAATGAAGAACTCTTGAATATTTCGATTTTAAGGTCACAGTGTCATGATTAATAAGGGTATCGTTTTCATTATCGGCAGGTAGTGAGTTCGAATCCAGGATTAACCGATGATCAACCGTGCTCACTTGTGGCAGCTGCTGCAAGTTAAATATGTCATTATATAAATATGTCCCTAGGTTGATCGCAATGTCCTCCATGTGAAATACCTTATAGGAGTGGTAGGTCAAGTATTACGGTATATTTTGTTTTTTAATTTCTAAATTTAAAAAAAATCCTACCCAGCTGCTTCTATTAACTGGAAGAGTCCAACTCTGTCCTAGATACAAGAAAGTAAGCTGATGCAACAAAACCTTTGCGAGCTACATGAGATAGCACATCATCCTGTTGGAAAATGGCTGAGGGCAAGCGTTGAAGGTATGGGATTAGCACGGGCTCTAACACTTCAGGGATGTTGTTGCATCAGTATGCTTATCTGTACCTAGAACTAATTTGGACTCTACCAGTTAGATAGAAGCAGTCGGGTGGAGTCTTCGTGATTTGAAGTAGGGGCCAAGCAGAAGACCCACAATACTTGGTCAACCACCCCAGGCGTATCATTTCATTTGGAGGACATTGAGACCAAGCCCAGTTTTAATGTGCATCAGCCGTCATTAGCGAACACCACGGATCTTTGGTCAAGCCGGAATCCGATCTCACTACTTTCCAATAAAGAAAAGAACGCCCTGATCAATCAGGACACCACGGTCCCACACTTCAGAGATTTAGCGATAAATGTTCAGTATACCAATAAAAACACTAGTGGGATGCGGGAGTGAAATTCAATTCCATCCCGAATCATGGCACCCAAATGTAGATCTAGTGTGGTGATGCTTAAAGCAATAGTGCAACGAAGTGGGTGCGATCAGTCTGCCGTGCCCTCCTGCATCTAGAAATTAGATCCGCAAACCAATTGCTTAGTTTCATCCAACACGATCCCTAATTTCTCTTAATGGGAACAAGCAAACCCAGGCCATGGCGGCCTGGTTGGTTGGGGCATCGTTTTCATTACTAGAAGGTAATGAGGTCGAATCCCGACTTAGCGGAAGATTCATCGTGTTTACTAATGCCAGCTGAGGCACGTTAAAATTGGGAGTGGTCGCAATGTCCTCTAAGTGAAATGATACCTCTGAAGTATTAGGGGATGTTCTGATTGGTCCCTACTTTAAAATCGCGAAGACTCCACCCGGCTGCTTCTAATCTAACAGTTAGAGCCCAACTTAGGATTAGGTACAGGGAAGCATGCTGGTGCAACATCAAACAAACAAACCCTATACGTTGCTATTCTTCTTCAATCATATTAAGAAACTTACTCGATATCTTCTACCAGGCACAATCACAAGAAAAAAAATTGGTACATATAAATTCAGCAATCTCTTTTTCTTTACATAGTACCTGCACGTGCCATTACTGTCATTCATGATGAGCATATGCGGTGCAATGCTAATGATTTGTTCATCTCATTGCCACAAGCACTTGATATAAATATCATGATTTGTAGGGGCTTCTTTCAAAGTATTGCACTTTGGATGGACAGCAACGTTAAGTTAGCAGCTATAGTTGTTTCGTTCACTCATATAGCAATTGCAATGTGTTCTAGAAACAAAACTGCATGAGTTTCACTTTTATCCATCCACAGCAAATAAAAAAAATTTGATTTCCCTTAGTATGTAATTATAATGAATGAGTTCTTGTTCCTTATATATTTTAAATGATTTATATATGCATTTAAAATATATAAGGAACTATATATTTTAAATGCAAGATTCTCTTTCTAGTATACTAATAAAAGATTCTTTCTAGTACATTTCAAGCGATAAACAAAATGTACACATTGCGGGAAAAATTTAGGATAGTTATTTTTCAAATAAAAGAACTTTAAATTTTTACAAAATGATTTTACTCTACAGTACCTTCAAAAACATATTGACAATCAGATAACTATATCTCTAACATGAAATAAAAAACTACTTGCTTATTGCAATTAAAATTAATTTCAATCACATCATACAGCGTGAAAAAAAATTAAAAGAATAGTTCTAAATATTGAAAATAAAAATCTTTTGTTAGTAAAAAATTTTTCTGCTATTTACTTTAACTACTTCAAAGATTCTATTTGCCAGTGTTGAATTTTGATTTGACAAAAATTGTCCGAAACACAATTCAAAGCTTCTCGAAGTTAAAGATTCATATTGTTTGCTTCTACGTTAACACACCGAAGAGTCACTAACTCTATATATATTTGACAATATTGAGGTGTGAACTTATAGCAGGCTGTGGCAAAACCCGAAGATTTGTTTCAAACCAATTTTTATAGTCATTGATCGTGTGAATTGCTGTTCCATATTGTTGAAATATCCAACTTTCTCTGCCTAGCTCAGCGCCATTGGTAAGAAGCACTGAATTTGAACGTAATCTGAATGTTTTTTTCTTTCCATCAAGAAATAATATTTCCACCTATCCAACAGATATTCAAACCATTAAACTGTCTCCTCCTATCTGTCTGGTAGAACAAGTTTCTTTTTCTGTACCCAGATAATACCAATAATATTGATAATCCCGTCTGGACCATCTACATTGTATTTTTATTTATTTATTTTTTTTTCATCAGAAAAAATATCTGAAGTCGATTCGGAGTTCCAAGACACGTGTTCTTTTACCCACAGTGGCCGGTGCTCAATGTGCCTTTCGTTTCATTTAGAATGATTCTTTCTTTTCTTGAATATGAATGGATCCGATTTTTTTTATGTAGTTGTAAAGTGTTCTTCTGGTTACAGATAGGCCTTGTGCTTTTCCAATGTGTGTGTGTGCTTCTACAAATTTTGTTAATTTTTTTTTTAATCACCTAGTGTATACATTTTATGTCTGCCAATCACTGCCTTTTCCTCAGACTCTTCGAATTTTCCAAGAAGTTAGAAACAGCGTTTGGACTGATAAGTAGGTGCTTTGATATTTCTCTTACACCTTTGCCCACATTTGTGCATGACACAATTTGGCCTTTTTGAAATTCACTTAAAAATTTCCCGTAAGGCATTTTAACTATAAGAGAATTGTGAGAATTATTTTCAAGAAAATATGTCTTTTGAAAGAAAGACAGTTAAAAAGAACAATGTTTTCAATGTATTAAACAGCTACAGTCTCCAAAATGAGAATATTTTTGCAGGTGTCCTAATTTTTTCACCGACTAAAAATCCTTAAATACTATTTTTTAAGATTACTAAATTTGCCTAAATTGGTTACATGTATGAATTAATCTCACATCGCCAGATTAATTTACTTCCAATGAACTAGATTAATTTCATTTTAACAGAAAAATAGAATCAAAATAAAATTATCGAGATGCTGAACCGACTTTTTGTTTTGTGAAAGTTAAAGTATTGATATATACTTTATAATCTTCTCCTCCAATATGTATATTAAAGCATGAATAGAATGAAGCTAACAATAATGGTGCTTCCTTCCTTTTGCACATATTTCAATGTTTTCTATTTGTAAAATTTAAGTATTTGAAATTTGGAATGTATATGTAAGAAAATAAACTTTAAAGTAAAAGTTTTTAACTCAAAAAGTAAAAAATATTTATTTTATTAAAAATAATAAATATAATACTATTTATAAGATTTAATTTTAAACATTTATTACCTAAAAAAATAAGGTTTAAAAGCAATGTTTTTCTGACATATTTTTCCATTTGCTCAAAATAAAGTCTCCCAAATTATCAGTTGATCCTAACAGCTGTTAATAATATTTGGTAATGCTGATTAACTTACGAAACGGTTAGTTTCGTAAGTTAATATGCATTACCAAATACTATTGATCTGCAAAATACCAGCAAATACTATTGATCTGCATCATTAATCTTTCTTTTAAAATATTTATTATATATATTTACCTGCAGTTAGACTGGAATTTCAGTTATGCATTTCACAAAACGCTTGTAAAATCCAGTGGAATAAAATTACATATTTTTATATTGGTTATATAACTAGAATTTTATAGGAAATACTGAGAAATTAATGTGAAGCAATAAAATATTACTGTAATTCCATCTGCATAAAACTAACTTCTGATCTTTAGAAGATATTAATGAGTATATGAAGTTAAGAAAAAGTAATTAAAGCTTTACAATTTTAACACTTTTAGATATTCACTAAATCTTGTTTTCTTATTTATTGACTAGTAAAAAAAAAACTTCAGTTATATATTATATTTATATATTATAATATATATATATATATATATATATTTATATATATATATATATATATATATATATATATATATATATATATATATATATATATATATATATATATATTTTATATATATAAAAATAGCAACTATATAAATTATACACCAGACCTTTTACAATGGCATATAAAATTTTAAATTTAGTATTTTTTAATACACATATTAGGCTAGATGTAGACATTTCTTTGATTATGAATTACTTTGAAAATATTCCTTGCAATCACATTAAATTTATTGAGAAAATAAGGAAATTCAATTCATTATCATTAGGACCAAAAATAAGGATACTACAAAAATAAATTAAATAAACGCAAAAATAAATGCTTGATATAAAAGTGCTTAGTATGGGGATAAGGCTAAAATCTATGTACGTCAGTTTATCCAAAAATGATATGAGAGAATGCTCAATTTACATTCAATTTTCGAGTAGAGGCATATATAAAGAAAAGAAAAACATTAATAATTTCTGTTTTAAGCTAAAATATATTGCATTAATCTAATATTATGTAAAAATATTATTCCTAAAATTAATCTTACTATACATACTGAAGACGTTTAAAAATAGTCACATTGATTTTAAGATAATTATAAAATTATACTAAGATAATTTATGTACTACCATATTATTTTTGTGAAATTTTTTAACAGATTTTTATAGTAATTAATAATAAAATTTATTTTCAGCTGTAACAAAAACCTTCTATGGGTGGTTTTTAAAATAAATATATATTCTGATATTTCATTTATTACCAGTTAATGCAAATTCTTATTTTATTGTAAAATTAACGTATGTTTAACTATCTTTATTTGTTAGGTAATGCATTCGATGATAAAGATGCAGCTATTTGTTCCCCATTAATGGAAATGACCATTCCTAACGTTGATATTCATTTTGAATCCAAAAATTGCGGAGAATCAAGTACATGTGATGATTTACTCTTTGATGAAGAGGATGATGATGAAGAGGAGGAGGAGGATCTTGTTTTAAATTCAAGTAGTTATAGTTTGGAAGACAATGCACTTTCATATTCTACAACTTATAGCGCTTTGTCTTTAACAGGCTTAGATATTTCTACTACCATAAATGAAGAAGAAATGACAAGCTATGACACAGATGTCAGCAATCACATTTCTTCCACGCCATTAACAGAAAGAACTGATTTACTCAGTGCTGAAAGTACTTCAGCTTCGGAAAATGTTGATACCAGTCCAACAGCAGTGGCTGATAACACTGAAAGTTCATATTCAGCAGTCATATATACAGATATCAGCAGCAGTTCAACATTTCCAGCATATTTTACTGAATCAACTGCTTCATTAATTATACCAACTAGCACAGTTATTAGTACAAATTCTTCTCTAACATATTATGCTATTCAAAGTAGTATACCTTCAGAAATCTTAGTTGACACCATTATTCCCACACCCAGCATTTTAGATGAAGCCGAAAAATCAACAATAGATAGTTATACAGAAAATAGCAGTCTTTTAACATCAATACTTTTAACTAATTATACAAGTGACGTCAAAATTTATCCCAATTTATTATCCTCAACTTTTTCTGGAGACTCACTGGAAACGACAAGTATAACACAGAAAACAAAAATGATTTATGGTACTGAAAGTGACAGTTTAGACTCCCTTTATTTTACTGAAACGGATACAGTAGAATATGCCAGTAATTTAAGTACCATTATTGAGCAAATCAGTTCAAACATTCCTTTGATTAATCCAACCAGCACAGTGTCTAAAACTGATGAGACTTTCATAACTAAGCCAACACCTGCTACAAATGAAGCTGTGAAAGCAAAAGTAACTTTCATTGATTATAAATTTGTGAATGATGAACTGTGTTTGAATTGGAAACTTGTACTCCCCAAAAGTTCTCCATTAGAAAAAATAACTTGTGTATTATGGCCTAAAAATAGCAATGGAAGTAAGCCAGTTTCCTTGAAGTGCCCAAGAAGTGGTGTTATTAATCAGGATTGTATAATTTTCCCACAACTGGAAAAATTCTGCTTAATAGTGTATGCATCTAAAAGACCAATAAAAAAAGTATGTTCGAAAGAAATGTCACCACAACTAACGACTACGAAAAATATTTTAATTGATTCATCAATAACTGTTTCAGTTTTAAGTCCAGTGGTTACTGAAGATACCGTCATCCCGCAAACAACATCTTCCATAATTTTATCGAGTGTTTCAGTTTTAAAGCCAACGTTTACTGATGATACTACATCTACCGATAAAACTACAACTTTCATTACAAATATAAGACTTTCATCTACAACTCAAACGAATTTTATTCCTTTCAGTGTAATTTCATTTGAAATTATTTTTGATGATTCTCCTTCTGCATTAGTAGCTTGGAATGTTAGTAAATATGAGTTGATTTCAAATTGTAACTTGACTCTTAATATATTCTCTCAAAATAACATGTATACTGAAATTGCATTCGAATGCAAAAACAATTCACATCGCATAAAAAAATTGGATAGTAAGAATTCTTACAAAATATGCTTGAAAAGCTATCATATTAAATATGGAACTGAAAACAAATGCAAATGGAATTCGAATGCTCTTTATAGCTCTAGTGCATCCAAAACAAAAGATCACGGTTACAAAAATTCTTCTTTGTTTGCAGTCAGCATATTGTTGTTAATAGTTTTACTACTAATTATTTTAATCGTATTAAGAAATATATTTAAGAAAAGATTTATTAAAGATAGATACAATGTCTACATAGAAGAGCAAAACGTACAAAAAAGGTATTCTTCAATACATAAAGAACCAAATGTTCGGTATTCTTCCACCCCAAAAGAATAAATTCTTTCGTTTTCAAAGAAAGAAAACAATTTTATTTTATTCTTTTGTCATATGTGCATACATATTTCAAATTTTGATTGTAAATAAGAGAATATTGTAATAAATTCAGTACAAATGTGAAATCCCTTCATCAGAAGTAATGATACCAAACAACACAATTTCTGGTTAACGATTGAAAACAATATCAAAATAACAATGATGTATTTGGCATAAACTATTTGCTTCTTTAAAGAAGAGAATAGTTCTATTAATTACTCCAATGCTTTTACACCACAAGATAATTAAAATATGGAACTTACCTACAACAAAAATGAATGCGATTGTTTTGACAGCCAGTATGTTATTCTTTTTCATTTAAATAGCTTAGTTTGTTGTTAAAAAATAATTCTAAATTTTTGATGAGTTTTGTGAAAAAACTAAATCTTACTCAATGTGAGTTATAAAACATATGAGCATAAAGCTCTAAAACTGTTTCTCTCATATTACTACTACTAAAAAATTGTTGTTAAAATAATAAAGTATTTATATGTTAAATCATTTTTGCAAATAAACAGCCAAATTTTAATTCCATGTTTTAAGCTATTTATTTCACATTAAAAAATCTACTTTATTTTAATTCATATTAAATATATACCGAGAAACATTATGAAACTACTTAATGCTAATTTGGCAGAGTTTGCGATAACTTTTTTGGTCAATGGGATTTTATATGTGTAATAGATTTATTTAATAAAAAATAAAGACTATCAAACAAAAATGTATTTGTAGGATGAAACAATTATTTTTTTGGTATCATAAATAAAAAAAAATATCTGAAAACAAATGACACGTATAACTCTTCTTACATTATCTATTTAAGTAGATTTAGATAAAAAGATATTATACATTTGTAAGTGTGTATAAAGAAAATGTTCCAATTTGCCTTAAATTCAGGAAAATGGATGGCATCAGCATAAACATTAGAAAAATTTAAAATAGCACAGCAAATGCAACTTCAGCCACTCTAAGGTAAATTGTGACTGTCACAACCGCGCGATTATCAAAGGCAGCAAACTCTTGATTCAACCTTTGCTCATCAGTAACAATAGCCCGATCAATACAATATGGATTGATCGGGCTGTTAATTGAAAATATATATAAAGAATGCGTAAAATGAAAACAGTTAAAAAATATGTCGGAGAAGAAACATGTCAAAATGTTTAACGAATGATATTTTCTCGCTAAAAAAGGCCTCTAAGGATATTTATAGAGAATATTTCAATCTTTGGATTTCAAACTGAATAAAAAACGAAAAATCTTAAATTTTTGCTTTAAAAAAAAAAAAACAATTACAAATTGTATATGATGTAGAAACTACAAAGTCTGACAATTCCATATCTAAACTAAGAAATTTAACAGATTTTGAAAAAATTTGGATTTAAGTAGAAAATCTGCCACATCATTACATATAATCACCATAATCTCCTCATATGGGAATATAAACTCAGATTCTTTAGTTCTTGTTACTATCACCTATTTTTCCATACTCATTAAATTCATGCTGTAAGACATTGCAAACGTTTTTTTATAAGTTTACGTAACTACAACATCAAAAGCAGTACAAAAAATGTTAATTTCTAAATATGTCAATGCTCTCGATTCTTATTACGGTAATTATATTTTATAGCCTACTTTTCAACAGCAAAATACCTGAAATTCATTACTGCTAGATGCATATTGTGATAATTGGAAGAAATCTATTCACATCTTTACAAATAGCAATAAAATTTTTTGAAATTTGATTAAAGTTCTAAATAATTTTAGTGAACATATGGTATACGTTTTTAAGTACCGGGTGATTATAATTAAAGTCCCGATTTTAAAAATCGATAATTTTAAAAATACTGGTCAGAATGACATGATATTTTAGCAGAACAATCGTAAGGCAATAGAATTTTATTTGGCGAAAGAAAAAATATAGTTCTAAAATGTGCCGATAGATGGCGCTGTCAGCATTTACTTTGTCTATTATGCAAATTTATTATGCATATTATTAATTTGTTATGCAAATTATTAATACGTGACATGCACACATGAGACTTAGCTGCCATAAAAATGCAGAGCACCAGTTCTTTGCCTAAATGCTTCATCATGATTCTGACTATGAAGGATCGCGCTCTGCTCTTGAAGTTTTTTATAAGAACGATGACTATGCACTTACAGCTATTAGGAAGTTTCGGACATTAAAATCCATTAAATGGGGTCCAATAACTGCAAAAGGTCTGCGAAAAATGATTGCTAAATTCGAAAAGACCGGTTCATTTGACGTTAAACGGGGTAGAGGAAGAAAACCAGTTTCGGCTGCGGCAGTGGAAGATACAGCCATATACAGCATTACAAGAACAGACTAACAGTGATGTTGGAATCAGCAGTGCACGGGGAATTGGCCGAATGCTGGATATGCCGAACAGCACGGTGCGTAAAATCCTACGGAAGATCTTGCTCTGTTATCCGTATAAGATAACTCATGTGCAGGAGTTGCTACCGGCTGACCTGGAAGCACGTCAATCTTTTGCACTGCAATTTCTTGCCCGGATGGAAGTGGACATCGGATGGCCATGGAACATTCTGTGGTCTGACGAAGCCCACTTTCATTTGCAAGGTTCTGTAAATACGCAAAATTGCAGGATATGGGCAACCGAGAATCCATCCCAGCTACAGCCATTACCTCTTCAGTCTGAAAAGGTTACTGTGTGGTGCGGAATAACGGCAGCGATTATCGTTGGTACGTTTTTCTTCGAGGAGATCACACCTGCGGATCCCGGTACTTGCACCGTTACTGGCAAGCGGTATGAAACACTTTTGCGTAACCATGTCCTTCCGGCACTTCAGCAGCGTCAGTGTGTGGATCGCACAATATTCATGCAAGATGGCGCTCCTCCGCACATTGCTACTCCTGTGAAGCAGCTACTGAGTGCTAATTTCGGAGATGACAGGATCATAAGCCGTCATTTTCTAACAACGTGGCCGCCACATTCCCCCGACTTAAACCCGTGTGAAATCTGGCTTTGGGGGTACCTGAAGAATGTTGTTTACAGCGGGAGTTTTCAGAATCTAGCCGACTTGAAGGCAAGCATCACACACCACATCCATTGCATCAGTACAGATACCCTCCGATCTGTTATGGAGCATGCCGTTTTGCGCTTCCAATTAGTACCGGAACAAGGCGGAGGGCATATCGAACAACTTATGCTTTAATCATCAGCAAGGTGTTAATTCCATGAAGCTTTTTTTTTTTTGGTCATAATCGCTGTTGTCGCTGTATTCTTGTCTTTTCGCTAATAAATCTTTAGTAAATCCCTGAACCCTAATTTTTTTCTTTTGGCTAACAACATTTCTGTGTTTAACGAATACATTTTTGGACTTTCCTCCTGATATTACCTGGCACATATCTATCGGCACATTTTGGAACTATTTTTTTTTTTTTTTTTTCGTCAAACAAAATTTTATTGCCTTACGATTGTTCTGCTAAAATATCAAATCATTCTGACCAGTAGTTTTAAAATTATCGATTTTTAAAATCGGGACTTTAATTATAATCACCCGGTATATAAGAATATAAATATTGAAGTGGGTGTTTTTTTAATTTATTTAAATTATCTAACGAAGAACCTTGTACATAAATGACGAGTGTATTCTATGATGTACATACTAAGACCTTGTTACTTTTCTTGTACTCAGTACGTACTGAGTACTATTACTTTTAAAGTAACAAGTATTTTACGGATTACATTTTGTACTTGTAACGATTTCTTTTGTACTGCCATTTATTGGATTAAAATATGATAACATTTTTAAAATTTTATAAATAAATTGAATAAAAACTAAATTAATAATAAATTAATTAATAATTAATTTAAACTAAATATGATGATCATTAATATTTTATATTACTCCATAAAATTAATTAATGTTAATTTTGCTTAGTTATAAATAATTTTTCATTTAAATATTAATAAAAAGATCTATAAAAAGCAAATCTCTTATTATTTATACAACATTTCATTAATTGCAAGTTTTTGTTTTTCCTATAATGCTTTATTTTCTAGTATGACCCAAAGAAATATAAGTTATTTACCTACAAACCGTTTATTTGTAAAAATTGTAAACTTCTAAATTTTCTTACACATATTTCATTCAATATGATAATCATGATATTTTGTTACTTACATTTGTTTTCAGAATTTATATCTAAGTAAATTTTCCAATTATTTAATAGTAATTTTCAAAGACTTCCAATATTAATTAAAATATAAAATTAGATGAAATAATATAATTTCAATTTTTCAACCTATTCACTTAAATTTTTTATTAGAATTTAGTAAGACTTTCCAATTATATAAATGAAATTTTATAATTAATAGGTAAATATTTTGTAAATAATTATAAAGTGTGAGGTTTAACCAATTACAAAGAGGTTTTATTTTAAGTTTGCTTACAAAAATACAGCAATTAATCAAGAAAATCAATATAAATTAAATTTTCTTTATTTTTCTATAATTAAACATTAACGAGACAAACATAGTAAAAAAAATTTTTATGTATAGTGGATAGTAATTTTTATTATAAAAGACGTTTATTTGTTTACATATTTATGTAGTAGATAAACCAGTTTTCTAAAATAAAAATTGCATTAACTCACACATACCTTGTTTCAGTTTCCTTTATGGTTAAATAAAGTAGATTTCCAATTAAAACTGTATTAATAATGTTTAAGTAACCATAATAATTTTATATTAGATATAGTAGCATAAAATTTCAATAACTCTCAAAAGATATAAAACAGTTTTACCTACAATCTAAATGTTTTAAGGTAAAATATTGAGAAATAATGTTTAATACAAAATGGAGGAACAAAAATACATATATTTAATTTAACGATATCCATAACTTAAGAAATAAACATGACAGTAACACATGATGGTATAAATAAATATAAGGTAAAAATTAACTTAATTAAAGCATTTTTTTTTTCATTTTGAAACTTTAAACTAAAATGAATAAACTACCTTTATTAAGTTTAAATCAACATTCTCATTATCAGAATAAAAATAAATAAATGGTAAAAAATATAAAAGAACATTTTTTTAAAAGTTTAAATTCTATATATTTACAGTAAAATATAGTGAAACTAAATCATGGTTGAATAAAAAATTAACATATTTATACATTTAATTTAAATATTTTTTTTTATTTAAGAGATCTGACCTAATTTAAGGTTCAAATAAATATGTTATAAATGTTCATAAAATAAAATAAAATTTTTAAAAGAAATAATAACAAAAATAAAAGTTAATAAAATTTCTAAATACATAACAAGAATATCATGCTTTTCTTATATTTAAAAAACGTGATATATTTGAAAAAGAACGATAATCACTAAATAGATGAGCCATGATTATTGGTTTTCTCAATTCATATATTTTATTAACCGAAACGAAACAAATGTACATGCATATTTTATTTCGCAATATCAATTCATAATGTCACCCTCTCCAACCGAAAGAGATCGTTCGATTCCCAAGTATCCCTCTTCTATTTTCCAACTAAACCAACTATTATTTCCCTTCTTCCACCCAGCCTCCCTACCATAAGAAGCTACCACAATCTCATTATTCATCTGTCTGCATCGATATATCGATGACATTATTACTTGTATTCGCTCCGTCATCGACTCTGTGCTTGTTACATTCAGTCAAGTACACTCTGATTACTTTAAAACAAGCACGTATTCACGTAATCGCTTTGTCTTTGAAACTGGTCAGGTACACTGTACATGCAACTGTCTGAGGATACTCGAATTCGCGCTGACTTTGTTACTGGAAGTACTGAGTATTTGAAAAAAAAGTACTGATTACATGTTGTTACATTCAAATACTGATTACAAAATACTGGTTACAGGTATTTCTTCCCATCCCAAGTACATACGGAGCAAATTAAGAGATTTTTACATTTTGCTTATAAATATCCATTTGAAATTATCAGAACAATATTATTCTACAATTAAATTATAAAATAAAATTATTCAATTATATAATAAAATCTTATCAAAAATATATAGATATTGCCTACATTACGTGATTGATTTTACTACTGATAAAGTTTATACTGCCAAACTTATTTTCTGACCGCATTTATTTTTTACTATTTATGACTGCAGTGATGACCATGTGTATTCATATGTATTTGATTTCATATTTTCTTTGATTAGTAATAGTTGATTTTTCCATATTTTTTTCATTCCAAAGTAAAAGCAGGAAATCTGCTCTCATCAAATTTTATATTTTACATTTTGCAGTTTTTAAAGTGTTATTTGTGTTGAAAATATGAGTGCATTTATATTTTAATGAAAGAGCTTTTTAGATTAATGTAAAATTATAAAATAGTGACTAAGATTCTGTATTTTTGAAAAGTCAATGTACAAATGAAACAGTAAATGCTGTTAAAATGTATATAAATAAGGAAATTTTTAAGAAATTCAAAATCAATAATTACAAATAAATTGTTTAGTCTCCCTAAAAATGAATTACAGTAAAAATACAATAATTATTTTGCTTGCAGGCAAAGTAAGAAGTAATCCACTTTTCCTCATCAAATGAAAATATAATTTCTATTACATATTATAAATACAAAGTTTATTTAATTTGGCAAAGTTTATTTGATAATGGATTATAAAGTCTGGAAGTTGAATCATCGGAAAAAACTTAAATTCCTTAGAAAATTTTTATTTAATATTTTCTTATTAAACACAAAAATTTAGAAATATATTTTCATTTGATGTATTATTTGATAAATGATCAGAATGAGCATACTTCTTAACCTTAACATAAAGTTTAATCAGAATTAATATACATACATACATATATATATATATATATATATATATATATATATATATATATATATATATATATATATATATATATATATATATATATATATATATATATATATATATATATATATATATATATATATATATATATATATATATATGCATATATACATACATATATGCATATATGTATGTATGTATACTTAGAGTATTTTTTAAATCAATACACATTTAATTATTTTGCAAACGTCTCTATAATATATATTTTAAGATTTTCTTACTATTACCTAAAAATCTGTTTTAATTTATTATATTCTAAAAATAATATGCATATACATTGAAAATAAAAATTTTAATTTCAACTTCTGTTTATTAACACACTTTTACCAAGAGAAATATGATAAACAATACAATAAATTTACATCATATGCAATTTGACCAAGTACTGGGTCATAATATCCCATATGCAAATAATGTGTTAAATTATTACAAACTGCATATTTCTCATAAGCATCATTTATCAAATAATACATCAAATAATATATCAAATAATACATCATAAGCAGTCTTTGTCATCAAAAATGACTGGTTTCATAATGAAAAACTTTTGATATTAAACAAATATTATAAATACACTTAAAAAAATGTTAAAGGAAATTAATTACATTGAGATAGAATTAGGCATATTAAAAATTTCATTTAAAAAAAATTATTTTAAAAGGATAATTTAAATACTATAGCTTTAATATACTCTTAAATACAAGAGCTTTCCAACAGGTGTCCACAAATGGTGTATATGAATTATGTACACATAAATATTATTAAAAAATTAACTCATATTGTAAAAATTATAAAATTTATATATTTATGTAATAACAAAAATTATAATTAAACTTATTAATTTATAAAAAATAATTGGACTTCAACACAATCAATAAGATATTTAATGTAGATTTATCATAATTTGTTTCACAGCAGTGCAGAGAAAATGTACAGCATTTTAAATAACTTTTTCATTAGGATTTGATATTATATTCATTTATGTTATACAATGAAATTCGTTATATTTTTATAAAAAATAAAAGCATGTTTGATATAAAAATACAATCTCATTACACCCAGTTAAACATTTTGTAGAAATATGTTTAGCCACCATATATATAAATCAAAATGATACTTAATGGACACATGAAGCACAATACTTCAATAAAGCTCACAAGTACATTTAAATTTGTGAAATTGGAAATCCTTGATGATTCAGTAAATGATCCTCATTTCGTTTCATAATTCTTGGACCATTTCCCACCTGCAAATATCAAATAAAATAATATTTGGGAACGATATTTAAAATACAAGGTATAGTATATTATTCGTCATTAATCTTTTGAAGTGTTCATTATACATAAAATTTCCAATTTATTTGCATTAAAATATTTTCAGAATACACAAAATATTAATATACTAGTAGATTCTCATTTGTAACACTTTCAATTTTAAGAACTAGTGGTTGATATATGCAATGATAACTTTAATTTCCATTTACAACTTATATTTAAAAAAAAAAATCTTTTTTAAGTGCTTGCATTCATGCATTTTTTGTTTGTGTTTGCTTTTCATCATCTGATGTTTTTTCATTTTTATGTTTTTTATTTTATGGTTAAGAAATTTGGATCGACATTATTATTGGAGAATATTTGAATTGTAGATAATTAACAAAACACATTAAATACTAATCAGTGTAACTAATAAAAAGAAGTTTTGATTCTTATATCAGTATTGTTTAAAATCAAAATGAAAGGAAACTATTTTTTACAAATCCAGAGTCAGATCCATGTGAGAACAGTTTGAGCTATTCATATGCACCAGCTTCTAGTATCATTTACCCCGGATCTTTCAAGTAATTCGTGTGGAACTTCAGATACTTAATCTTACTTCTGATTTTGCATGCATTCAGTAATCAATAAGTTAAAGTGAAAATACCATAGGATATTTTTGGAATCATGCCAAGGAGTAATCATGTCTTAGAGTCGCTATATGACATTGACATTCAAGATACAATGATTTTGTGAATATATGTTTGGAAGGATGTTGCAGAAAAAAATTACATTCATGTCATTTTGACCTTATTAAATAAACCCTCTACTGAAAAAAACCAAAAAATTTACCTCACCAATATAGGTTGGCTGGGTTTTAAGGTGCAAGGTTGAAAAGTGAACATGCATCCTCAAAGAATTGAGAGACAATAAACTATTATTCATCCATAAACTTCGACAAAGAAACCTCCTTCCCGAAATTTCAGTTCAAGAACTTTTTAATCTTGACCCCATGAGTCATAAGAATTACTAAGTGATTAAATAATTGAGAACCTATTGAATAAGAATGAAAAAGAACTTTCAGATATCAAATATGAAGAAAATGAGTTGGTGCTGCAAATGTTCATAAAACAAGTAGATGAACGGCATACAAAACTAAGGAACTTATTGAGAAAAACGACAGTAAAAGGATTTTCTACATCAAAAATAATAATAATAATCAGTTTCTAAACAAACAGTTTTGAAATAGAAAAAAGCCATTACTTTGCAAGCTTTTCCTCAATAAAAAGAATTGTTTTTAACTAAGAATTTTATTTTGCATATGTTCATTATATGATGCATACTAAATTCCTTTAATAGTACTTCATTTATTAACAGAAAGAAGTGAATTATTTTACTGGTGAATAAAGAGTCATTCACAAAAATAAGTGATTACTATGAAATTTTAATTAAACTCTAATACAATAAATGCATTTATTGAAATTTAAGATTTATTATATGAATCATTCTAGCCATTGATAATCATTAAAATTTGTGATAACAAATACTGCAGATAAGCATAAGAATTTAAATAAATTTTCTCCTTTAAAAGATTGATTCATTTGAAAGATCAATAAAATTTTTTAAGAATAATACATATTTTTAAATATGATCCATTTGGATTTCTTAATATGGTGAACTCTTTGATAAGGTCATATTCTATAATTAAATTGGTCCGTAACTGAAAATATGTATGAATGAATTTTTTAATGGCAATAGAAATATAGTTTAAAGTAAAAAATATTAACAGTTCTTTTACAGTTCAATAATGAAAATTTCTAAAATAAATAATTAAAATTTCTAAGCTTTTATGATCAAAATACTTATTTTTTCCAACCATATAATTTTGCAGCAATTTGAGTTACTTTCCTTTTAAACTAATAAAAAATTCTTGGTAAAACAATAAGTGAATTTATATTAAAATTTTTATTCATATTATTGTAAAAAAAATGAAATAGCTATCATATTATTTACTATCAATGCTTGATTATTTATATTATTTACTTTTATTAATTTATAAAACTTTTATATGCCAAGGGCTTAGTCATAAAAATTATCAAATATAGGAAAATGTTATATCAAATATGGAAACTATGTTTTAAATGCTAAAATTTGGAAATTATTTACACTATCAGAAAAATATAACGGTGTTTATGGCAAATTCAGTCATAAACAACAATTATTGTAATTTAATAACAAACAATACTTTGTGTTCAGACCAGTGTAGGAAACAAAACATGCAGCATTGATTGGGTTGTAAACAAGTTCCAATACAGTTATATGGCAAAGAGTAAGGAAAAGAGCATTTCCATCAGCAAACATTTATTTTTGGGACTTGCAAACATGTGATCTCGTTCAATTACAATAAACATATATATTTTGGATGGAATCTTAAACTGCACAATTTGCAGCACATCAAGTAACAAGATCCATTATGTGTCATGAAACACCTAAATTATCTATTTTCTAATGCAATGTAAGAAATAATAGTTTGAACTTGCACACAAAACAATATAAATACACATTTTTTCCAATTGCATATCATTGTTCAAAATGTTATTTACAGTTGAAACATAGTTATTGTATAATTTGACTTCTCTCTTGCAGTTACAATTTTTGAGAAAAGTCAGCTAACTTTTGCATTTAACTAATACACAAGCTGCAAGCGGTGTCTCGTTTTACATCGCATATCAAATTTGTTATGCCTTAATACCGTTTCTATTTCTATAACTGCAACCATTCCAATATTAAATTAATAAAGTTAGTTTTTATTGTCACCTTGTTTATGTGCGTATAGAAATACGTAAATTTTCTTTAGATTTATATATAGAATGTCATTAAGAGCTTCATGAAATTTTGACATTTGACCTGCAAATTGACAGGAAATTTAGTTTTTACATATTATTTTGGAAAATCATCTTCTTTTTAAAGTAGAATTTGAATTTTCTTCAGTTATAATGCTACTTAGAAGTTATAGCTAACCAACAAAGAATTTTAATTGCACTTAAATAAAGTTTTATGTATTTTAATTTTTTCACTATATCATTTCATTAAAACGATTATTCTTGTACGCAAATGGTATTGATCTGAAAGAACAATATAAGCACTTAATCTTAGAATTCGGGATTTATTACTAGATATATACTGGATTAAAGATTATTATGATAATATAATACTTGCTTTATTTTTGATCATTTGGTTTCTGTAAAACTATTCAACTGATTATTGTATGATTGGTCATTAAATCAAAATTTAATAGAACTTTCTAAACCTTTGTCTTTCAGTTGTTTTATGAAATTAAAGACTTTATTTTATGGGTGTGTCCCAGGTAATATAAAATTTAACAATTAAAAAAATGATATAGAAGAAGATACTTTCATATAAAAGTTAGTGTAAAGTAAAAAAGTTAAAATGAAGCATAGTAAATATATCAGTGAATGCAATAAAGCAAATTTGGATGTTTTGACATTTTGTTTCACCATTTAAAATCAGATTGACTATCAGACTTCATTTTCATATAGTTAAATAAATGTTTTAGGTAAAACTAACTATATGTTTACTTTAAAATAAATTTAAACTTACTTGAGAGTTGATTATATATTGAATAGCTCCTGGTTGAGGTGTTATATGCAAACTGTTTAGCAGCATCTGCATATAAAATAATACATTAATAAAACTAGATTGGTCTCACAATAAAGTTAAATTAAATACACGCATCAGAAATAAAATCATGCTAAATTAATATTTTAGAGGGAGAATGAATGATAATATTTTGGTACTCACTATATTCAGAAAAAATTAAATATTAAATTTTTGATTATAAAAAATATTCCTCAAACTAAAATCAAGCTCAATGCTAATAAATTCAAAAAAAAAATATTTCAAGTATTATTTAAATTTAAAATAATTTAAAAAACAAACTAATACAATTTTTAATTAACTTTACTACAACTTTAATATTTACAAGAAATTGGATATGCATTGATTATCAAATGAAATATTTAACATCAAAGATATGTTTAAAATATTTAAATTATAAATAAAATATTAAACTTTCCTGTTGATAACATTGAAATATAATTATTGTAAAGGTAAAAACGTATTAATAATATAAAATAACAAATTTAATTTAGATAACTAAAAACAACTCTTTTAACATTAAAAGTACCTATGGATATTTTATTTTTATTTTTAATAATTTGTTGAAATTTTAATGTTTTAGCAATCATTATGAATAATTATTTAAGTAATAACATTAAATAATGTAATTGTTTAAATATCTCAAATAATATGTTTACTTTGTCAGAAATTATGGCTTGGAATCAGTTAACAATCAAAATTCAAATATATATATATATAATTTTGGTACTAATAATAAGATACTTACAAGAATGACACAATCTTTTTTATTTATATAATATGAGCTGTTTTGCTTTTACTGCATGATTTATGTTATGAAATTTAATAAACATTTTATTTGACCTTTATTTTGCAATTAAAGTAATAAATTATAGGTAAAGTATTCTCAATATATCAATAACATTGTACTAAATCATATCATTTGGTAACCATTGGTTTTTTGATACCATAAAACATTTATAGTTATAATTATTATAAAACATAAACAAATAACCAAAAACTGTTCAGAAAACTAAATGATAATTTGTTTACTATAAATAAATATTACTGATTTGATTATCTGATTACTCTTCCATCAGGCAATAAAAAAATAAAAAAACAATTTATGCAAAAATACTGATCAGGTTGAGAATTTTATAATCCAACTAATGAAATATATTTGCTTTACACAACATAATCTACATTAAAAAAAAATCTATACTATGTGGTTCTTTTTCAATTACATTAAAATTTTGTTTATTTCTCTGGATATATTTTCTTGTGTGTTGGTATGTTTTAAAAAAATTTAACAATATAATATGTTAGAAATATTAATCTTTGTCATAATTAATTAAAAAGACAAGACAATAGTTTGTTTTTATATAAAGATTACTGAGGAATACTATTTGTATTTGATTAAAGTCTATTTATTTTTTACTATTTCATCAAACTATATTAAAAATCAATAAAATTACTTTAAAGTTAACTATATTTAAGCCACTAAGTTTGCCTAAGTTAATCATAAAATATTTAGAAATCGCAATAAATACAATGTAGATAATATAAAATGATATATAAATAATTTTCAATTCACTGTCAAATATGTAATAAGGAATTAAGTAATATTTATTTTTATAGATAAAAACATTATCAATAAGTTTGTCTATCAAAAGTGTATTAGCATATAATAGTAAAAATATTTATGTAAAAATTTAATCAAGTACATCAGCAATTTTAACTATAGTCAGAGCATATTTTCATCAACTCAGAAAGAATGAAAGAAAATTATAAAAAATTAAATTTTATAGAACTAATTTTATGTTTCGCAAAACAAACACAACCATAAAAAATTCTTTTAACTTTTAATTTGGAAGTTTTTACCTCAGAAACAGGATGTAGTGGTGCTTCAAATCCTTTAATAAATGTCACATCTTCATTTGTGGGAGGGAATATTGTTTTAATAACACTAAGTACTTCAGGCAGATTATTTTCAAGTAAATATAAGCAAGCATTTGGACCAGCGTCAAATGTATAAGCTATCTGAAGCATAGATAAAATGTTCTTATATTATTTCATGCAGTAGTGATATTTTTATTGTATTTTTCAATCAATGCAAAAATTTATATTATGTGATTTCTTATTACTTAATATTTTAAACAACAAAATTATTTCTCCACAGCATGTGTTTAAATGAGGCAATCATTACTTTAAAAATAATTTAAACATAAAAAGACATTTCTAATAAAACATAAATTTTGAGACATTTTGGTTCTCTTATTAAAAATTTTTTCTATAAGCTATAATATATTTTAAAAATATTGTATTATGACAGAAATTGTTCAATTTATAACTGCTTAAGAAGGCTTTGGTTTGTTTGTTGCTCATTGATTATTTTGTAGCACAAGAGCTAATCAGATTGGGAGGTACAGTTTATGCTATCAGCTACTACAAACAAAAAAGGGGTCAAACCCAAAAACTACTGAACTGAAGAACATAACAATTTACTCAGCTCCCAACTTGGCTTGCTGATGGTGGAAGTAGCTTTCTTACTGTGAAAAACTTCACATGAAAAATAATTTGGTACACAAATATTTCAAAGCAATATACTTATAATTCCTTACAAAAAAGAAAAATATGCTCTGAAAATACATTTTAATTACGAAAAATATTTCAATTTATTTTTAATATTTACCCTTTTCAACTTGCCAGCATAATGAGTTTTATACACAAAAAATATGTCTCAATTTGAAGAAAACTTAAAAGCATTTTACCATTTATTTAATTTTTGTTCTATAATAAACTTTATTTATTTTTAAGTTTAGCTGGTTTGCCCAGCAAGTCTACTTAGATAGAGAATCACAGTTTAAAGTGAATTTTGAGCCACACAACAGACAATCAAATCTGAACTACGAATTAAATCCACATATTTTTAGGTGGAACAAGGTTTTGCACTGCAATATACATGAGAGAAATGTGTACTATATATAATTTATAGAAATAAAAATTTATATTAAATAATTTTTAGAAAATATATATTAATTTCAACAACATGAAGATAATGAGTTATTTGGTTCAAGCAGTTTTACAATTAAAGCATTATAACCGAATAAAACACTCAAACACAGGAAAAACTATTTCGGTTAATTTAATACTAAACATTACAATAAAAACTTTCAAAATCATCTAAAATTTAAAAAAAACCAACATTTGAAATATATATATTTTCCAATTATAACAAAAAACCTTAGTTGGCAATTAATTATTATAGAAAACAATAAATACATAATATTTTATGATAAAAGGTAAACGGTAATCAAACATCATAATTACTTAGCATTATCACCAATGGTAAATTTAATATTACTTTATCAAATTAATCATGTTAATAAAAATAATCATACATCAAATAAATAATTTTATTTGTGTTGTTTGTGAGTGAGTACCAACCTTATTTTCACCATAAAAATTATTATATGCATGAACAAAATCAACAATCTTGAAAGAACAAGAATTCATATATCGTAAAGGTGGAAATGTGTCCAGACATATAGCATGAAACTGATTACTGTCCTAAAAATAAATAAATGTGAGATAAACAAAAGGTAACTATATTTTCACATAAAAGAAATAATATTCCATCACATCTTAACATCAAATAATAACTTAAAAATTAGCTAATAAATTATTTGGTGTTAAATAATTAAAATTTTCATTTCATAAACTATAACAGAAAATGTAATTAGAAATATATTAGACATGTATCTTACTTTCATTGTTATTTCTGCAAAAGTGTGAAAATCCGTACACTGTATTGCCTTTTTGATTTCCTCAATTCTTTCAGGCACTATACTTGAAGCTCTATATTTAAGTAAACTACTAGTCACTATACTATCCTTCATACCTTTTGTGCTAGCAGTTTCTTTTCGACTTGCATTAACCTATGAAAAATAACTTTTTTTTTTAAATAATTTTTCTAAATGAGTCTTTATTAATATCAAATTCAAATTGTATAATATATTTCAAAACGAATGTTAAAGACATAAAGATGCATTAAAAACTATAAACGAATCTTAAATTTCTATTCATAAAATTTTTCTTATTTTAACAAACATAAATGAATGATTTATTTCACTAAAATCAATAATTGGTAGAGGAAGTGCATAATTACTATACAAGAGGTGATCAAATAAAAAGGTACAAAACGAGATAAAAACGTAATAGTTAAATATTTGTATATTGCGCCATGGGAGAACGTAGCTAGACAACTGATTGGAGTTTCTGACTGGGATCGAAGCATGCTCTCTCCTGTGCAAAACATGCACAGGAGAGAGCAGAGCCTCTTATCAAAAGGGTGTCCAAATGATGCGACCATCCATATGAGGACAGGATGTTGTTCATGACAATATTCGGCGATTGAAGAGCAGCTATGTATTATCCTATTTCTAACAGCAGAAGGTCAAAAACCAGTGGAAGCATAATGTTCAAAACGTAACGTAACGTAAAATGTTCAAAACCATACCGTCAGCAAGAAAAGTGTTTACTCACCGTCTTTTTTGACGTTCAAGGTCCGATACTTGTGGTGTTCCATGAGCACAGAAAACCATTAACTCTGATTTAACTCTGATGTGTACTGTGAGACACTCTGACGCCTATGCAGGTCAATCAAGAACAAAAAACTGGGGCTGCTCAAGAAGAGTGAGGTTCTGTTCCATGATAACGCGCATCTACACATCTCCAAAGTCACACACATGGAACTGGCCAAGTTCAAGTGGGAGACGTTGGACCATCCAACCTACTGGCTGGACATGTCGCCCTGCGATTTCCATATGCATTTGGTCCACTGTAGAAACACCTGAAAGGGAAGTGCTTCAATTCGGATGACATCCTCAAGGATGCTGTGAAGGACTGGTTCTCGTCACAGCCACAGTAATTCTGCGAACAAGGAATCCTGCAGCTTGTTCATCAGTGGGATTGTTGTGCTCAAGCCAATGGTGTATATTTTGAATAAAGTCTACATATGTATCCACTGTGTTGTTTCGTACCTTTTCATTTGATCATCACTTATACACACACACACACACACACACACACACACATATATATATATGCTTTTTTCAAACAATTGTAATTCATTTAACAAATATCTGTGAAATAATCTTGCTTAAGTTTGCTGTAATTTCACAAAAAATTTTAATGCAACTATTCAAAAAATTTAGAACTTAAATATCATAATCATTATTATTAGAAATTAGAATTTAACAGAAATTATTATATGGATTTGTTTATTCTTCAATGATACTTTTTTCACACAAGGGATAATATGGGGGAAAAAAAACTAGTTTAAAGTAAATTCTGAACCACTACAATTATTCACTGAGTATTTGCAGACATTCTACCAACTGCTAAATGGAGCAAAAGTCAAATCTAAAAGCTGCTGAATAACTCAATTAAAGTGCAAGTAATTCAATTGCCACAGAAAAATAACAAAAACTGAAGCTAAATAATATTAATAATAATCATCAATGCTAAATTTTTTTATATATTTCAGAATTTCTAAGTTGTTTGTAGTTATTATATACATTTTCTCCAACATTATTTTAATAAAAATTTTGTAATTATTATGTAATTTTAAGCAATTTTTCTCAGTTATATATTAGTCATTTAAAATTTGAATTCCGAAACGAATATTAAAAAAGTTCCAAAATTTACATCATTTTTAATAAAGTATTCATAAATTAATGAAAATATAAAAATGATCATTTTCAGAACTATTAGAAATAAAGCAAATGTTATTTGAAATTTTTTACGTCGAGTTATAAAATTGAATTCAATAATTAAATAAGTTTTCTAAATTTATATACTTCTGATTACATAGTACTATATAAATATAGTACTAATAATAATATAGTAACATATTAATCACATTTATTTATTATATACACATATTACATATAAATATAGTAACATATTATAATACATTTATTTACAATCTTTAAAAGTATAGTTAAATTATACATTTAAAAATTGCATTTAAATGTTTTACATATAGAATTTTACAATACAGATTTATTTATTGAATTTATTCAAAGTAACTTCCACCACATTCAATACACTTCTTCATGCACCAAAACCAGATAAGTTTTATCTGTGAGTAAAGCACACTCACGGTTCTACTTTCAGAAGGATTCTCATTAATATCAAACTTTTTCCTTCTAGTTTCATTTTCTTAAATGCAAACAATATGAAATCAAAAGGAGCACGGTCTGGATTTTCACACCAATAGTGGTCAAATACTCAGTGCTGGCTTTGGCAAGATGAGCTAAGCATTGTCACAAAGAAGAAACTATTTGACCATTCTGGAATTTTAATGCAGTTTATTTTATTTTATTTATTTTTTTTTTTTTAATGGACTGTATAACTTTTAGCAGGTACTGTTCAGAATACTTAAAACTTAGGATAGTAGAATGGATAACCTTTAAGACTGCCTTTTGTATGTTCAAAACATCATGCTCTACAATTCCATTCGATTTGAAAAATATAGCTTTTATTTTTTTTTCTTAACAGTTCAATATTTTCTGACAGCTACCAATGTGTCTTCATCAAACACCCAAACACATTTTTGAGCTTTGGTCAGTCTCTTGTTACTTGTCCCAATGCTGGTTAAATATCAAGATTGACCTGCATCAAACATTTACAACATCTTTTGACACTAAGTCACTTGATAAGTCATCTGCTCTTCTGTTAAATTATGTGGCACCAAAAGACAGCAACATTTCTGTACATGTAAATGATCATTCAGAATGGCATGAATTGCTGATGAATGAAGGTGGAAAGTCATCTATCTCTATTTGCTGGTATGTCTCTTGCTGGTCTTTAAAAAATATTTTTACAGCAGAAATGTTTCTTTCTGTTACAAATATTTGGAGCCTTCCTTCTTTCCTCCAGAATAAAATTTCCTCATTAAAATCTTCGGTAATAACAGAATATAATTGCATGATAAGAATTATCATTATTCAATGAAAAAGTTATTTCTTTTACTCACTTATCTATAATTTAACCATATATAAAGCTATATCTAAAAACTTCCCTTATCACACTATGCAAAAATTATGCCATAATCCACACATTAAACTATCACTTTTAATGAACAACAAAGTCCACAGATAAGTTGTCAAAGATTACTTAGAAAGCTTAGACATGTCTGAGCTTGCTGCAACCTGCACTGTTAAGTTATTTTATTGAGTCATATTGCAAAACTTTTATAGTGCTTTTTGTATGTATTTAAAATTGAGAAATATAATTTCTCATGTCTCTATCTTAATATTTCTTTATATTTGAAGGTTGAACATTAAAAATTACATACATTACTGAAAAAATGCATTTAAAAAATATTTAATGTATATAAAGGTCTTCATGATATTATATAAAGCAAAATAATTAGAATTTTAAACAGATTTAACATTTAAGGTTGCAGTTAAGTTACAGAAAGTTATCAAGTTGGAAACTAAAATATTCATCTTTATTAATTTTGCTAAAAAAGTTTGTAATTATACATTTTCATGCAATTTTATAATCAACACAAACATTATTTCTTTTTAAAAAAAAATCTTACTTAAATTAACAGTATGCATACCACTAAAATTAAGATTTTCAGTTCTGGCCAATGTTCTTTACTTGCTATTTGCTTAGCAACTGAATCAGTGCCATCTATTTCACTCCCCGCTAACCAATGTACAAATCCACCATATATACTTCGGCATGCACTTCCAGATCCTTGCCTTTTACAAAAAGAAATTAACAATTACAATGAATATATTAGAAGTATTTATATGAATAAAAAGTAAAACCATCTTCAGATATTCCTTTACTAATCAGTCTTAAGCGTTTATAAACTTTGAATAATACAAAAGGAAAACATTTTACCAACTTCTTAAATAAAATTCAACTAATGTTTAAATTTATTGTTATGATCTGTATCATCATTAAGCCACCATGCTATTTATCGTTTAAAGTTAGTTAAAGAATATTTAAATCTATTTTTCAGTATAAACAGAATAAATAAGAGGTATTTCAGATTAGTACAGATAAACAAATGAAAAATGTGATAATATTTCCAAAGGAAAAACTTATTCACTTAATTAGAATTGCACGGTAAATTTAAGGAATTCCTTTTTGCTTCTAGAAATTTGTTTTTAGTTCAATAATTTAAATAAATTGATTTTAGAAAAACTAAAATGCATACCTTGCAATAATTGAAAGATCATCAACAACATCATAAAGAGCTGAGAGTGCAACAACTTTAAAAGAAAAAGAAAATATTTTATGAACATATATAAATGCTTATGGTATATATATATATATATATATATATATATATATATATATATATATATATATATATATATATATATATATATATATATATATATATATATATATATATATATATATATACATATCTGCTATCCCTTCTGTTGTTTTATGCGAGGCAAACTTTCATCCATTGCACATTAGATGAAGAGCTAACTTAGTTAAATATTTTAACAAAATCTATAGCTATGGCCCTCATTATCGTACATCCTTGTGTTTACACAATTGGTATAGTAATAAAAAATTAAAGAAATTCACCCCTTTTAGCCTGGCAGAATCTCAAAATCCAATTTGTAATGAGGTTGAACCTCAATCTTTATGGTCCTGTTTTGATCCCTTAGAGGGAATGCCAAGAATCATCTTCCACTTTAACCTGAATTCCACTGTAAACAAGCAAACTCACATCAGATATCATCTTAGACAATTAGCACTGGAAATAATTAATTGCATTCCCCGCGATGCAGTGCAAATGTATACTAATGGTAGTTGTACAAATGGTTGTACTGGGAGCAGAATCTATATTAGAACCTCTCAGTCTGAAATTACATTAAAGCAGCATAATCCTGACACTTGTTCAGTCTTCAGAAGTGAGTTGATAGTGATTAAGGTGGGACTTGCTGCTATCATTTCCAGCAACTGTGATTTTGGAGAACTTCAGATTTTGTTGGATTGCTGCAGTGCATTGCAACATCTCAGTGACTGGTCCTCTATAAAGGGGTGCAGCATGTCCAATTTTGGACCTTGCACCATAAAACCCAATCTACCAAGCAACCTCTATAAAGGATGAAACAAGTTTATCTATTCTGTTGAAATTGAAAATGATCCCCCAAGACCATGATGTAAATCTCCAATGGATTTCATCCCATGTAAATATTAGTGGCAATGAGATCACAGATCGACTGGCCAAAGAGAGCAATGATGAAGGAACGCCCACTGGTTCATCACTTACATATAAGGAACTTTACTCTAATGAAAAATCTAGACTTCATTCAATCTGGCAAGTTCCACGAACTCACCAATGGTACTCTAGAACATCTCCTGGAACTCTTCTGCAAATAAAATGTGACTGAAAATCACAAATTGCCTTCGCCAGATTCTCAAGAGGACATCTAAAATCTTTATCATTTGAACGTGGTGCAAAAATTTATGCCACTTATAAAAAATTTTGAGACCATCCAGATCCACCGAAACGTATTCTGGATTGTGTCAAACTTTCCTGGGAGGATTTATTCTCAGATTTCCTGCTAGTCATTGACTTTCTAACTGTCAACTATTTAATGGAGTTGATCTGACAAATGTCAGATTTTCAAAGAGGATAAGTGAACAACAACATATATAATGTGTATGTATATACATATATATAAAACTATCTGCCAATAAATATTTGAACACCCAAGTAAATGAAGATATTTTCAGTCCTGATCTATGTCTATTTGCAAGTATTAAATATTGTCAAATAAATAGCATTAGAATTAATTATATGCAAGATGCCATGAAATAAAGAGCTATTTAACTTTGAGAATTGTGTAATTGTCAGACAACATAGAAATGGCCGAATGCAAGTGAATAAGCTTAAGGTACACATGTAGAGAGTTAAACATTCCAAAATCGATAGTGGCTTTGTTGATTAAGAAATGGAAGCTGAATGGTGATTGTTGGAATGGACTTAGACCCGGCAGACTTCTCCTCCCTTAGGCAAGACAAAAATGTGATTTCTATATTGTGGCAATAAATAGGAAGGAAGCTGGTATTGATTGGATTGCAACGTCCAACCACAGATGGTATTAAGAGCATCAATTGGACTGTCCTGATGAGAGTCAGACTTGAATCCAGCAGAATACATCTAGGATGAGGAAGATCACTGAATTAAGAAAAACAGCAATCACCAAAATTGGTGAAAAAAACTTACGCCTTCTCTATGTGGAGAGGAAGAAAATACCACGATCTACTATCTAAACACAAGGAAAGCATTCCTTGGAAGGTTAAATCTGTAATAATCTTAGTGAAATCTAGAACAACTTTTGAATATGAATAAATTGCGCTTATGTTTTATATCACTAATTGTTCATTATTATTATTGTTATTAGAAGTCCAAATACTTATTTGTAGATAGTGTGTATATATATATGTACATGTATACATACATCCATGCAACACAAATATATTTTGAAGACTGTTTCTAAAGAAAAGTTTTAGTGCAAACTTTGACATTTCTTCCTTTAAAAATATTTTTACTAGAGGAGTCGCAACATAAAAGAGCAATGGAGTGTTTATTTTTTAATTCAAATGAGTTCCTCATTTTTATATCTTATAATTCTTATAAGCAAATGAATTTCTTCAAAAATTAAATTTGGACAGCTGTAGAAAAATAGAATGTGCAACAAAAATTTCAAACAACAAATAATTCAAAAAGCAATTTACATTATAAATTTAAATGTCAGCCTTATTTAACACCAATTAGCAGATGGCCTAATTGCTGAAGCTATTATAAGGAATTATTTAGAACATGTTCATATCAATTTTTTTTTAGGTAGACTTTTCTTAGCTAGATACCTGTACATTCTTCGATCAAAAGCCAAAGCAATCATAATCATCAAATAAAACTCAAACTTTTAACAGATATGCAAGGAGAAAGAATAAAATTATCTCTCAATACTTAATCATAATTAGGATTGTACTTAGGAACTTCCACTCTGAGGAGTACTATCCAATTAATAAGCAATTCAGATCTTATTAAAGAAAATTTAGAAATCAAGGCAAATAAATTTATAACTTTAGAAAAAATATATGAGAAAAAAATGTGTGGAGATGAATAAGTTTAGTTTGTTCACTTGAGAGTTATTTCAAAATTAAAAGCCTTATTTATTTATTTTCCAAATTTTTGTTGGAAGTTAAGTTTAGAATAGCTGAACAGAATGGAATGAAATTTATATCAAGATGATATTCTCTAGCTAAATATCATATCATGTTTCCCATTGAAATTTTGATTACAGCTCTTGTAATTAATTTAAACCATATTTTTTTTTAAAAAAATTCATTGTAAAGTTGCTTATGTTGCGATGCATTATTCCAGAATTCTGTTTCCTTTAAAAAAAGAGATTTGTGCTCTTTCCTCCTTTTAAATTTGTCATTTATATATGATCACTGGAAGCAGAGAAAAATATGCACATCACTGAATTCTCCTTTTTTCTTGCATTCCTACAGTAATTTTTTTTAAACAAAATTTACTATTGCCTTTTGATTTTTGAGAACCTATATATACATAGCAAAATACAAAACATTATATCATTTTATAGAGATTTTTCATAATTTTATCACATTATAAAAGTTATAAAATAAATAATAAAGTGGTAAATTTATGATAAAAATCAAAAATGAAATTATAAGTGATATATAAATTTATACGTGGATACATGGAATAATTTTTAAAAAATAGAATGTAAGAACTTTTTTAAAATATTTTATATTGATTAAATTTATACTAAAATCAGACAAAAATTTTAAAATCTTAAAAAATGAAAATGTATTTATATAAGATTACATAGTTGATACATAATTCATAAACTTACACACTTTTCTTCTATATAAAATTGGAAAAATATTTGTTCAGTATTAATTACATAGTCAATTATAAGTTTTTTAGACACACAATAAATTTTTTCTAAAAAATTATCAAAATTATTCAAGAATGCATAAGAGACAGAAGGAAAATTGCTATATAATATTTTTCATAAAATCTTTACAAGATTTTATGAAGTTCACAAATTACTGCTTTAGAGCAAATAAGAAAGAAAAAATTGAGCTTAAGAATTTACTTCACATAAAAAATAAATTTGCTCATTTAAATAGAAAATATGTTTAAATCAGAGCAACTCAACTAATTAAAATTTGTAAGATTAATGAAATATATTTCGAAGTTCTTTCACCTTAATTTTAATGGCTCATCTATACTAATCTATGTTTTTCATAAAAAAAATGAGTTAAAATGAAAGTTGATTTTCCTGCAAGAAATATTTTTGAATAAATTTTTCCCAGTATTTAAATTAAGAATGTAAAAGATTATTTGTGTTTCTAGTAAAATGAATCTACATCATAATATTAATATTGCAAAGCTAATGTAAAAAAAAAATGAATCAATGTTTTGCAAAGGAAAAAAGTCTTTTAATCAAAAAATAAGGTTGAGTTGGTGTGCTTTTACATTACAGTATTTTACACATGTTTATTACTTTGATTGGGACAGACACTTTAAAATAATTTTGAATCACAGCAAATATTCACATCTTGATGTGAGAGTTTTATTCATGAACTGTTAAATTGAATGCTAACCATGCCAGCTCTGTTTCAATTATGTTTTTCCCCCAATTCAATTGAGTTTTCAGAATAAAAAGATGGTCTTACAAAGAAAATGTTAAATACTTTGAAAAAAATATTAAATGCTATTCTTGGTTTGGCTCTTGGTAGTTCAGTTTAAATATACTGTAACTTTTCTTTTAAAACTTTCTTTGGGAGGTAATGTTACTCGCGTCTGTAGCAGCCTTTAAGCTACACATGTCTCCTGGGTAGTGATAATGAGTAACAGCGTTCGTCGTGGCCCAAAGTGAATTATGCCTTCTCATAAGCCAAAATATAGTCCTTCTCAGGGCTCGAATGCGACAGCCTTCTCGGTCCTTTTCTGGAATGCGGGTGGCCTGTCTAGTACAAAATTTACTGAATTTAAGACTGTAGCAGCTAGAGAAAATTGTGATGTATTTGCCTTTGTTGAAGCTGGTGCTTCTACTGATACTCTGAACTATTTCAAATGCAAAGATTTTAATATTTATACTTTACCAAGATCTCGTCAGGTTGCCTCCGGCATTATTGTAGGCGTTAAATGCTCTAATACCTGCACTTTTAAAATATTTTGCTCAATGCAGGACAGTTTAGAGGCTATTGAATTAAATGTCTAGAGGGATCTTCTGAGAACAAAATTAGTTTTTGTTTATAACCCTCCTGGTAATGTTCCAAATACCTCTATTCTAGAAAACACTCTTGATAAAAACACCATAATTATTGGTGACTTCAATTGTCACTCTTGCAGGTGGGGATACAGACAACCAGATTCTCCTGGCAAAGCTATGGAGGATCTTCTTGACTCTACTGCCCTTGTTTTTCACCAACCAAATGGACATACTTTTCTTTCTTTCAAAAGAGAAAAGACTAACCCTGACCTTGTCCTCTCACACATTAATTTGTCCAAGAGTATTAAATTTGACCTTTTGGAGTCCTATAGTGGTTACAGACATAAAGTCCTGAAAGTAACTCGCACTCTTGACTCCCAGCGCCCTTATATAAATGGAGATTTCTTTGTTTAGATGGAACTTAAAAAAGGCTAATTGGTCAAAGTATGCCCAAATAACTGACAGACTGCTCGCTGTGAATAAACTTGACTTTTCGAACCTGGATAGAAGAAGTGACTATATTACTGAAGCTGTTTGTGTCTGCGCTCAGGCCTCAATACCTAGAGGTAAAATAAGAAAATATAAACCTTTTTGGACTGATGAGTTAACTGATCTGAAGAGGAAGCATGATGATGCCCGTTTACAAGCTGAGCTCTTGGGTGACTTAAAGTCAAATGTAACTCTTTGTCGTGCGCAAGCTGTCCTTAAGAGAACTATTAGAGACAAAGAGAAAATGTTTCAAAAATTTGGCTTTGGCTTTGGACTTTAGAAGAGACTGTGTTCGGGCTCATCGTTTTCTTTCTTCCTTAAATAATGAACAAACTAAAACAAAAAATGAGCCCTTGGTTAGTAATGTAAGACCTCATTGTGCCAATAGAGACAAAGCTTTGGCTTTTGCTAAATTCTATGCCTCAGTGTGCAGACTCCCTCGAAAAAATGAACTAGACTTCTTCAACGACCACCCCCTGGGTGTCTCAACTACGACGACAAACCTCTTTTTAGCAATGATTTTACTCTTGACGAACTCCATAGAGCTATGCACGAGACAAAATTTAGTAAATCTTCTGGACCTCATGATCTGCCCGGTGAATTTTTTATTTATCTGGGTGAAAGTGCCAAACAAACTCTTCTCACTTTTTACAACATCACTTGGAAATTATATGCCCCTTCAGAGTGGAAAAAGGCTACAATAATTCCTCTCCTGAAACCAGACAAGCCAACTGATTCCCCTTCCAGTTTTAGACCTATTTCCTTAACAAATAGTTGTTGCAAATTAATGGAAAGAATGGTTACAAATAGGCTAAACTTCTATCTGGAGAGCAATGGGCTTCTCTCTAACCTTCAAGCTGGTTTCCGAAGGAAGAGAAATACTATGGAACAGGCAGCATTCTTTTCACAATGTATAAAAGATGGATTCCATAGGAAACAATCCACACTAGCTGTTTATGTAGATTTTAAAAACGCCTAACACAGAATTTGAAAATTAGCAAAAGAAATCGATTGAGAAGATGATCAAGGTCGGTGTCAGGGAAAATATGTTAAATTGGCTTAAACCACTAATTTCCCAGCGCTTAGCCAGAGTGAAATATCATTCCTCCTTTTCTAAATATGTCCTTCTCCAAAATGGGCTCCCGCAGAAAGCTGTGACTAGTTGTACCATGTTTAACATCATGATTGATGAAGTGATTACTGGATTGATGGAGGTTCCGGGCAACCAAATCATCCACAAAAGCCAGGCATTAAATGCTTGGCTTTTGTGGATGATTTGGTTATTTACACAACTGGAAGTGACATTTCTGACCTAAATAAGTCTATAAATGATGCTTTGAAGTTTTTGGGGAATTGATGCAATGAAAATCTTGTAACTGTTAACCCTGAAAAAACGGTGTACCAATTTTTTACCCTGTCAACAAAACACTCTCACTTCAATACTTCCTATAATGGACAAACTTTAACTCGAGTGGACAGTTATCGCTACCTCGGCGTCTTTTTTGATAATAAGCTTTCGTGGAGAAGAGATGCTAATGAGATGGCTAATAGAAGCAATAATAGACTCAAACTTCTAAAAAGATTAGCTGGCATCACTTGGGGTTCCTCAACTGATACTCTTTTGACCACCTATAAAACTTATATCAGGCCTGTTTTAGAATATGGAGGTGAGCTTATAGCCAGTGCCTCTAAAACTTGTCAGGATGTTATTGACTTGATGCAAAATAAGGCACTTAGGATTATTACTGGTGCTGCTGGCTCAACCCCAGTCGCTGCCATGGAGCTTTAGACTGGTGTTGAGCCTTTAAATTCCAGAAGAGAATTGCAGGTCTTAAAACTCCATGACAGGTGCGAGAGATTGAATTTACTTCATTGGAGAGAATACTCCCCCAGTACCCCTAGACTGAAAACACATAAATCATTTATCTCTCGTGCTGATGAACTCTATACATTTTACGACATCACGCCAGCTATACCTTATCCACCACAGTTTGGCTCCTCTCCACCTACAATTAGAACTCCAACCTACAATCTTACCATCGGTATGGCTGTAAAGAAATGTGATGAAATTCCTGGTGCTCTTAAAGCTATTTCCTTAGAAACTATACTACAAAGTATCCTAGCTGTGAATGGATCCACATTTATAATGATGGTTCTGCCTGTGATGGAAATACTGGTGCTGGACTGTTCTGTGAGGGCTTTTTTGAGGAATCCTGTGCTGTTGGACGAAAAGCCTCAAACTTTGATGCAGAGATTTTTGATGAATAAAACAATCCTAAATCTCATTGGTCTTGATACTAACTTTGGCATGGCAGTTATTTTTATTGACTCCCATACTGCAATCTTGGCTGCTGCCTCCTACACACTTAGCGACTGCTCACTTGTTGAAGAGACTAAGAGACTTGTTTCCAATGCTATTGCCTCTGGCTGGGAGATAGTTTTTCAATGGATCCCTAGCCACTGTGGGGTGCCTGGAAATGAAAAAGCAGATGTGTTTGCTAAAAATGGTTGCAAGCTGCCTCAGCCTCTGTTTCCAATAACTGCCCATCAGTTTAGTTTTGAGGATAGGGAAAAAATTGACCAACACCTAAAGCAAATTTATACAGCACTTTCAGCAGATAAAAAGTGGAACGTTCTTATGAAGTCGCCTGTCTCAATGGATTTGCCAGGTGCAGTTTCTATTGCAAATTTTCGTCTTTTGACTGGACATGACTTATTGTATAAACATCTACACCGCATTGGTGTAGTTGCTGTAGATACCTGCCCCCTTTGTTTGTCAGGTGAAATTATGGATTTTAATAATTTGACAACTTGCACTGCACTTGGTTTTATTACTTTTGACTCTGACAACTTTAGCAAGGCTAAATTTTATTGGGCCGCCAGAGGTCTTATGGCAGATAATGCCAATGACTGACGTAGGATAAAAAAAAAATAAATAAATAAAAAATAAAATCTTTTAAAACAATTTTTGTAAATCAAATTTCCTATACATTCACCAAATTTGGTAACAAGATAAAATAGCTTATTAGAAAGATTTAAGCTCCTAACAAAAATATTCTGAAATTTAAATATTACATACAATAGCAAATATTACATTCTTTGGAATAAAAACATTCATCAGTCATGGTAATATACAAAAACAAATACCTAAGCATGCAAAACCTGCAGCAGAAGAAGCTAATCCAGCAGCTGTAGGAAAGTTATTTTCTGAACATATATGGAGATGATATTGCACTAATTTCTGATTTCTGCCTTGTTTCTTTACTTATAAAAGTAATAAAATAGTTTTAAATTATTTCAAAGTGATTCACTTTTGTTTAAAATATTATAGCTAGAGAAATTAATAATTTGCTTACATAACTAACCTTTACATTTAAATATGCTAAATATAACTAAAGAATCTAAGAAATATTTAAAATATAAGAGTTTTAGCAAAATATATTTTAAATAGAGTTTAAGAGAGTTGAAGGACATTTACATGTTATCCTATTGATATTTCTATGCAAAAAATAACTCATCAAATTTTGAAATTTAGTGACAAATGTTGTAATTTAGTTACAGAACTCACATTCTATGTTTTATTATACTTATATATAAAATATTATTTATATAATATATTCTTATATATATTTATTTTTATATCATGCCCATAAATTTATGATTAAAATTGGAATATAAATTTAAAATATTTTTATTCACTAGTTTCATTGACTAGATACGTAAATTGCTTTTGCGTAAATTTTTTCTCTTAAGTTTTGAAAATAATAATTAAAAATTACATTTGGCAGCATATTTAGTCACAAAAAATGGTTGCTGAGATAGTATGTTACTGAGGAAGAATAAAATTTTACAACTATAAAGAGTAAAATTATTTAATGTTTTCTTTAAATTTCCATAAGAAATGCATAAAAATAATTTAATGCATCAATTTAAATATAATAACATACAATATCTTTAAATAAATTACTAATAAGTTCACATTTATTTATTCATATACTTTTATTACTATGAATTTTAATAATTTAAGCAAAAAAGTGCACTCATTATTGTTGTGTGTGAAATACTTTATGCATAAATGAATTAAAATCAATATTTTTAATAAAAAATCAAGCAAAGAAAATGTTGTCTTAATTGAGTATTTCATAATAAAAATGATGAACATACTTTCTCTAATGCAATTCTGAATTCGAATATTTGATAAATCTTGTTCCCTGGAACAGAAACAACATTCTTTTACTCAGAAATAATATATTTTTTAATTTAAAATAATTAAAGTCTAATAAAAATTAATTTAAATATAAAATTAATAAACATTAAAATAAAGGTTGACCTGTAAAAAACCTAAATAATTCTTAATGCAAAACATAAAAATTAATAATGAACTGTTTAAAATTAGTTGAAGCCTTCTTGCTATTTATTTACATTAGTTAACAGATGATATTCAAGTCAAATTAATTAATAATCAAACATAATTATTTTTAAAATTGTCCATGAAAGCGATTTTATATTTATGAAATGCATGCAATAATTTTTTATATTTATTTTTCATTCTTCAAATGAAGACTTGTGTAGTTTTTGAAAAATTGTAATCAAAAGAATATCTGTGAATATGATTATAAATAGAAACAAAAATTAATAAACTCAAATATATTTTGCATATAACATGTTGAATTGTACTGAAATGTTCTTATTCTTCAACTAAACTTCTTCAAACCAATTGAAAAACTTTTCAAGCACTCTACTAGATAAAATAATTTATTGGTTGAATATTTATAATAGAAAATAGGTTATTAGGTTATTATTAAGTTGAATTATATATATATATATATATATATATATATATATATATATATATATATATATATATATATATATATATATAGATATATATATATATATATATATATATATATATATATATATATAATTCATGATTGAAACTAAAACCTTGAAATATTTGTTTTTCTTAAATATTCCAAACACAAAAGTTATAAAAAATTTTCTCTATATTCCTTGAATAAATTTATTATTTATGTATTTCATTTTTAGTTTCTCCTCATGAAAAGCAGTCATACTTTTTAAGGCAAGGGGAGGTATTGAGGGAACTGTGATCAACTAGTGAACCACCATAAAATTCTGGAGTAATCACTGATGATTTTTTGATTTAGGGTGACATTTTGAAGTGATTTTTAGAATTCATATATCTAAAGATATATTTGTTAAATCCCTGATGTCACTAATAATGAGTGCAAAAATTAAAACTTAAAAATTTGTGACTCAGAAGTCTATTTAAACCCGTTTTAAGGAATATCACTTTTGCTTGGTAATTACATAACCAGGTAGAAATTAACTATCAGAATTATATTTATTTTTTCTCTTAATAAAAATTTTTTGCCTTACAGCTTTTTTTTTTTTTTTTTTTTTTGGACTCCAGGCTTTATTTAATTAAGAAATAGTGTTTAAAGAAGATTCTGAGCATTATAAACATTCACTCTTAAGGTGAGAGTAGAATACATGAACTATTGAACTGCAAACTAGTGAGCAAACCTTTCAGCAGTCAGCTTAGATGGCAAAACAATTTTTAAGTAAATGCACATATAAATAGAATCTCCATACTTTCATTTTGAGACTTGATTTACATACTAATGAAATTACAAAAATTTTCCATTTTTATCAATGTTCTTTAGTTTTTTTACCCTACCCTATTTTTTTGTCATACCTAATATTATTTTCATATAACCTTAAATAGTTTATCCCATACTGTTCTTAGGAAAATGAACATTACAAGTTAAGAAATAATGTTTAACTCTAAGAAAGAATACGCAAGTGGTAAGCATTTAGAATTGAGATAAGCCTGAAAAACACTATAAGATTTAAGAATGGAATTTTAAAGAAGTTAAACAATCATGTATAGTAAATTATATAATTAAAAACAACAAAAAATTTATCAATATTCTATTTCATAAAAAGTATTTAGTGATGAATTCTTACGAAACAGGTTCAAAGGAAAAATAAAAGCTAGCTTGACAAATGATGGGATATCAAGTTCAATAATATATATATATATATATATATATATATTATTTTATTGAACTTGATATCCCATCACTAAATTATTGTTATGAATATTATTTCATTACATTAAAAATACATGATATAAGCAAATAGCTTCATTTAATTGATGAGTTAACTACAACTAACAAGAAAAACATATTTGAAATGCAGTAAATATCATAGTTATATAGAATGAACATATCTATAAAGAATATACTGAAAATCATGCAAATAGTTAGATAGCATTTGATTTATAAATAAAGTTAGAAAGTGTATAATACAAGCATACATACATACACACACTCATATATATATATATATATATATAATTAACAAATTAACATTAATTGACAACATGTTTTTACATTCAAAATATCAGCTATTAATGAAGTCTAAGTACATATTATAAATATTTTATCATTTCTTTTCAATGTTTGCAGTTATTTTTAATAGGAATAAAACAATATGAATACATTTATATTTTATTTTTAAAAAATGTATAAAATTATAGCATGCCACTTTTATGCTAAATATGAAAATTTTAGAACTATTTATTTATTCTTAGTGAATTTAATATAAGATATTAAATAGAATAAATAGAAATACAATTAAAATTAATAAATTATCTAATAAGCTAAAAATTTATACCCATTTTCCTTTACCTCTATAAATATTTCAATAATTTTTTTTCTATCAGTTAAATATGCATGGATAAAATATATTCTTTTTAATTTACATACTTATTGATGTATTAAACTATATATGCCAGTATAAATATTTAATTGTGATTTATGAAAACTATGAACTTTAAAGTATACAAAAATTATGACTAAATCTTGCAATTTGATAAGAGTGGCAAGTGCACTAAATCTATAAATTACTGTACCAGAATGAATTTTTGTGATTTTATGACCTAACATGATGTGTGCATATGTAAAATTTATTTGAAGTTTTAGTAACCCTCAAAAGTCTGCTGTATTGTTTTCTCATTTATAATTTAAATGTTTGAAATTATTTTGTTTAGAAAGTGCATCAAATTGAAAAATTTGAGTTTCAGTATTTGTGTGTAGTATGTAAAAATTATGAAAAGTAATAAACTGAATTTGCGATTTTTAAATTTTTTTAATTTTTCTGCAAGTGATAACTAGTAGAATACTTTCTAGAGTGATTAGGTATTTAATTGAAATTTGTGTTGGATATAGCAATTTATTAAGTATGCGTATTTTAATACAAATATATTTAGGTTTATTGTGAATTGTAATGTTTATTATTTAGAAGCTAGAAATAGAATTATTTATTAATTAGAAACTAGAAATAGAGTTTTTACAAAAATGTTTCTGTTATTGATTTAGTTACACTTTTAGATTGTCTCCCTAACTAGATTGCATTTATTTCTTATTCTCAATGGCATAACAGCCCATATAAGGGCCAAGACCTACTATGACTGGTAGCCCTGGGATGCAACACATGTCCCAGTTAAGTAGTCAGCCTGATATGGAACCTATACTGTTTGGTTACCTAGCATGCTTGATTCTCAATTTTTTAACTTACAGAAGGAATGAAAGACTGAGTTGACCTTACACGGCCGAAAAATCAAGCCTGTGCCTTGAAAGTGTGTCGTGTATTTTATAGTAATGTTCATTAAAGAAGCCAGAATATAATAATTATTTAATAATTTTATTCAAAAATGGGACAACACACTTATACACACATACATGTATTTACATTATCGAATTGATCTGTTTGTAAACATTCTTATAGTCTCGAGCTTAGAGTGTTCAGCTTACTTTCATTTTTAAAGAACACTACAGAGTGCAAACCTCTACCATTATGCCACAGATTAGATTGCATTTATACTGATGTTTTTTAAGGTGATTACAATTGCCTAGCTAATTAAAATCTGAGTTTGTTTGGTTTACACTCTATGATCATTTTTAGCATTCATGGGTTAATTGGATCTTAAACTTAAAGAACATTTGAATCATTGCTAACATACATTTCTGTGAACTGCAGAATTAAAAGGACAATGCACTACTATTCAAGTGGCAGCTCAAATAAATATATGATGCACATTATGTGTATTGTATTTACATATCTTTATGAAATTAGTTCTATAAAAATATAATGTACAAATAATTAAAATCAATAATTAAATAATAATAATATATAAAAAAGAATACTAAATAACAATTACAATATTCAATACTTATAAAACTCACTTTCCGTTTAACCAAAATTTATCTTCCTTAAAGTCTTTAGAACATGCAACTGTTGTCTTGGCACACATCTGCAATAGATAATATATATTTATAATAATTATATAAAATATACATAATAACACTAAAACAAACCATTTAAAATTAATAAATCAATAATATTCAGAACCATTTAGCAAATTATTATAGTATAATAATTTTTAACAGAAAAACATCTAATTGTTAATTTTATGAAGTCAGGTTGAATTTTAAAATGTCAATTGTAAAATAGATTCTTAACAAATTACAGAATTTTATAACATGTAACCAAGAAATAAGTTTAACTCCTTTATAAAGATAAACATATTAAAAAATGTAATAAATAATGAAAATATCAGCTTCAGGGACATTTGAGAAAATGTTAGTTCAGTTCAGTCAAAAATATATTAAGTAAAAAGCTGTAATTAATTATAATTTTACTAAAAACATCACTTACTAACAAGAAATGGGAAATTAATATAAGGAATATCCTTATATTACATTAAAGTAGTACTAAAATTTCACATCAGAAGATCAAATATAATTTTTTTTAACTAAAATATCAAGTGCACAATTTATAAAAAAAGAAACTATTAAAGAGCTTAAACAAGTTATTTATAAAATAATTTGTGAATTTTTTAAATTTAATACAAGTATATATAAGGATTTTCCTTCATATTGAATTAAAGCTTAAAGCAAATTATTATTGAAGTGATTGCAAGCAAATTCTGAACTGAAACATCATATTGAATATGGTATAGTAGAACAAAAAAATTGAAATATATGGTATAGGACTTCTAAATACTGATGTTAAAAGTAATGGACATTACATGAAAATTTTATAAAACAAGGAATTAGAACAATATTAATAAATAGCTCAAAACAAAACTTCTTAGAAATATTTTAACTATAAAATATAATCCAAGTCAAAAAAAAGTTTCAAAAAGTTTAAAAATATCTTTTCAAAATATTTAAAAAAATACAATATATGACAAAAGTTTAATAACAATTATTATAACATTGTTCTTTTTAATGAAGAAAATGCTTAATATAATTTAACTACTTTATTTTCAAGAATTCTCCCTTAATAGTTAAATAACTACATTACAATTGAATAAGTATTACAATTCTTTTTTTCACATTTTTTACATTAACTTTGACCATTAAAGCTCATATTTTATAATATTATTACAACAAATTTTAAAAATATAATGGCTATGTTATTTAAAGATATATAAATACTTTGGGTGAAACAATAATTTGATAACTGAACAACAAAATATTATAATTTATGCCCTTCAACAATTAATAAAATTACAAATTAAAATATTTAAAAGAGACAAACGTTTATTGCAATAAATTTATTGCAAATTATATTTTTGTATTTTTTTTATATGTTCTTGATAATAATTGGGATTAGCTTTGATAACCTGTAACTATAAGACAAATATATTTCATCACTAGGAAAATAATATAAGCTTAGGATTTATAGAAACACTATACAATTTATAAGATATATGACACTTTTTGAAAGTCTTATAATAAACCAATCTTTGAACATATTAGAATTAATAAAGCATGATAAAAATGACACATTATTATTAATTGTTTAACCTAACTGAGACTGATCATAATATTGAGTAGTTCTTCAGAGAAATGATCTGCAGTAATTTCTATCTAGAACTAATTTTCCACATATAATTTTTGGATGAAAGTGTTATTATTTATCATTTTTAAAGTAGTCTTCACTTTAATTTTAAAAAATACAAATAATGATTTCTTTTTGACATACTTGGATAATGTTGATGCAAATGAACAATAATTGTGCATAAGTAATAAACTATAAATGAAATACACAAAAACCTTCATGATCAAACCTATTTATCTTCTCCTAATATTGTTAAATATGTGATATCAATGACAGACATGCAATCATTTTGGTATATTTTTAAGTTTTTGATGATTAAGCATTTTGCCAATCATAATGTAACAAGTTAGTATAGTTGTTACATTATAGTTTCTTTCTAAGTTAGCAGTTAGGCATAGTTTACTTCTAAATAAGTTTTTAAATACATTTATTAAAAGATACGAATAAAACTATGAAATATGATTTAAAAAGGAAAGGAAAACTTATTTGAACTATATACCCCAAAAAGCTCTAATTAAAATGTGTAGTTAAAACATTGTTCTAAGAGGTCATGCAATGATGTATAAACTAGCATAGCAAAAATACAATGTTGTTGAATACACTTAATATTCTTGATAAAATTTCCACAATTCTTAAAAAATATTCTTGATAAAAAATTGTATATACATTTTTTTTGTCTTTTATTATAATTACTATGTACATCATAATACAAATATTATGCATTAATATCAACCTAAACTCTGATTAACTTTTTCATCTATATTATTGTAACAAAGTACTGACTAGGAGCCAATGCCTCCGATTCTCGGTTGCAAAGAAACTTAAGTACATTTGCCATACAATCCTTTCCAAAAAATTTTGAATTTGGTGAAATTTCTGGCAGATTTTACTATTTACTATATATTGGAAAGAAGTAATGGTTAAAACCAATGAGTTGGTACAGGTACCTACTACAGCAAACCTATAGATTACTGTATTAAAATGGTTTCCTTCAGTAATTCTATGATGAATTTCAATGTGTGTGATTCTTTTGTAATAACCCTTAAAGGTTGTGCTGTTACATTTTTTTCTAAATTTATACTTGAATGCTTGTACGATAATTATTTTCTTACAGTTTAAAAGTTAATTAGTTATTTGGATATTTTGATTTTGTTAAGTTGTTATATTTGTAATTTATATTTTACAAATTTATTTTTGAAATTGAATTCATATTTTTGAAAGCTATTTTCAACATTGCATTTTTTTAATTTGAAGCGTAAATATTAGGTTGATATTTTATCTTATGAGTTATTATACTTAATTTGCCATTTTATAAATTAAATTATGAAATTCATAAAGTATGGTGTAGAAATATTTGATATATATGTTTCTTGATCAAGTGTCAAATAATATAGCAGATTCATCACCATAAATATTTTTATGAATGAATTTTAAGACTTAATGTTTTTATAAAGAAAAAATATGGACAAAAATAATAACTATAAAATTAAATTAAATAGAGTATATATGAAAACCAACTCAGCTATTTTAAAGAATTGCTTGTATTAAAATAAAAGAAACATTACAACTCAAACTGCATCCCTAACTTCTACACTAGTTTTATCATTAATCAATTTAATGAACAAATGCAAGGTATATACTATTCCAATTTTAAATTAACTCTAATAATTTTGACACATTTAAAATGCAAAGTTTCTACTTTTTTAAAAATTAAGTCTTTCATGTAAATTTACTGATACATAAATAAAAAATCAGAATAACAACCATTACAGGTATCATCACAATTGATAACACTTGTATAAGATCAAAAATGAGTAGTTTTGAATGCAAATATATAATTTAATTTTAAAATTAGGGTATTTATATATTAACATCATCACAGCCGTGCCAATTTCATAAAATTTTCTTTTTCTAATTAAAAGTAAATTTTTTATAATTAGAATAAAATTAAACTACAGATTATGCGGTAATTCTACTTAAATTTCGGAGCAAAATTGGTTGCTGTGACGCTAATACATAAGTACCAAAATTATTACTTACATCTTTCTTTGATAGTGTAACACTCAATGAATCATTAATAGGAAGTATTAAAGTTTCATCTCTTTTTCCCCCTGTAAAAACAATTGAGATTAAACAATAAGAATATTTTATTAAAGCATGTAAATATCGACAGTTAATACAGTAATGAGTATATGATTAAAAAAGAAAATTTCTCTTTTATACGCGAACAAACATCAAGTAAGTTTAAAAAATAAACTCATATTGATTACAGTATTTTATAACAGCAATATTCACTGGTGCGACAGCTGTTTGCATAAATATTTCCATTTTGATTTACTGCATTTTATCACGTATAAAAACGAAACAAACCCGGAAATAGCTACAAATTTCGCCGCCAGCAAGCAGAAAAATATTTGTATCAGTGTTGCCATATTTAAAAAGTAAATATATAAGTTTTAACAAAGCTAATCAATTATTTTAAAATATATTAAATTTAAAATGTTTTTGTTAAGTTTTCTATTTACAATATGATAAGTATTTTTATTATATCAAAAAATTAATGATAAGTGCAAGAATATTCTGATTTCTATAAGAAAAGTGATTAATGTCCTGCATATTGTACTTTTAAATAATGTTGGCATAAGTATATTCTTAGAAGAAGAGGACGAGAGTAAATTAAATTAAAATCCAAAATGCCTCACTGCAAGATGTGGAAAATTTATGATAGTTGGTTATTGAAATTTAATTATGCTTTTTAATTGAATGTAAGTTAACTTCCTATTAAAATCATTTTTCTAGTTGTGTGAAAACATTGTATTTGTAACCTTAAGTTTTGTTAGCTGTTCGTTACAGTGTAACCCTTGATGAATTGTGTCCATTTATATTTTAAAGTGCATCAGTTTAATTTCATATCATTTATTCAATTAGTATATCTTTGAGTATAATAGTACAATGTTATATATTACATTGATAAATTACTTATTATATTTTAATTAGTGCTTTAAATGGACGTAATTTATTCATTTTAGAAAAAATTAAATCTTTTAATATGATGTATCACAATATTATATAATTGTGGTTAACTTTCATATGAATTCATCAAAATTTATATATTCTTATTATATTTTTATTTTCTTAAAACTACATTAGAATACTTATCGATTCAGATGGGTTAAAAATAATACGCATTTAGAAGAAAATGTTTAATGTTGTTTTCTTCTTAAGGCTAGAACATTAAAAAGGAAATGCATTAGTGTATGTATATCCTTTTTAGTTTGATGTTTTCTTCTTAATGCTTATTATTTTTCTATTATCTGAATCTATGTGTTTTAATTATACTTTTTGTTATTTTTTATAATGCTACTGGAAACTAGTTCAGTATCCCCATATATTGGCGAACACGGCGAATTTTTTTCGTCGCCAAAGTAAGCGCGCCAAGCTAACACGGGAAATTTCCCGAAGTTCGATCGAAAAATAAGTATTTTAGAAAATTAAAAAAGGGAAATAAATATAAATGATGGATGACATTTTTTTCGTTGTCACCAAGATCACATTTATTTTTTTTTTTTTTTTTTTTTTTTTTTAAAGGCATGCAAAAAATATTTTTCTAAATATTTACACTTTTTAAAATTTAAAAAAAGCAAAAAAAAAAAGGAATGCAAAAATATTATTTTAAATATATACGGTTTATTAATTTTAAGATAAGCATGCAAAAAATATTTTTTTTAAATATATGCACTTTTAAAGTAAATAAAGATAAAACACTAATACTATAAAAAATATACATTCAGAATTTGAATAAAATAATTACACCTTCTGCCAAATTTGGTACTCATCCCAATTAATTCTCGAAACGATTTCAACAAATTTATTAAAACAATTTTCATTTGCAGCTATGCAAACTTTATGAAACATATGCATTGCAAGGTAAAATTTAAAATCTGTAATTATTTATTGTATTTAACAAAAATATAAAAGATAATAAATTAAATTAATAAGTTAATAAATATATATAATAAATAAAATAAACCAAATAAAATGAAATAATGTAAAAGAAATTGTAAAAAAGAAGAATTTACGATGATTAGACGCTGGTGACAACGAAGCCCAACTGAGGGAAAATCCCTTCCAATTCCAATAGAAACGTGGAAAAAAGAATGTTCTAGAACAATGAAAGTTGAAGTAAAATTTAAATAGCTTTAAAATTTATGTAAAACACATGAAAAATGAATAGTGGCAACAAAAAAAAGTAACTAAACCTGAATTTGGCAACACTACAATAAAAACAAAAGCTGAAATCAGCAACACTACAAAGTAAACAAAGGGTGCCAGATTTGGCGAGAAATCATATATGGGGATACTGAACTTGTAACACTAGTTCAGTATCCCGGTAAACGCGGCAAATTTATTTTATAAGAGTTTTTCTATGTGTTTCATGGAAATGGTGGGAAGTATCACCTTCATGAGTTTCATCAAAATGTTGAAAATTATGTATTATACTGAATCTTTTTTTTTTTTTTTTTTTTGTCCAGTCTAATTAGATTCATCTGTATATTTATGTATGTATGAAATATAAAAAAAGACACATCTCTTAAACAACCAAATATCTAAGTACATGCAACTATATTTGGGGCTAACTATACCAATATGCAAATGTATTCTATGAAGAAATTTTATATTGTATATTTTACTCAAAAAAAATAATTATTATTTTTTATTGTTACCTAATTGCTGAAATTTTTGTCTATAAATTATTCTAAAGACTTAAGTTTTGGGCACAGTTCTGTGTAATTCTTTAAGTGTACTTTTAAATATTTTGGCAGTTAAAAATGTTGGTAAGCTGATGGAATTATTACACATAAACTAGGGTTACCAAAATAGAATGTTGAATGTTTTTAATATTCATTATCTTTCTGGTGCCATAAAAAATTAGCTGATGCAATTATTACACATAAACTAGAGTTACTAAAATGGAATGTTGAATGTCTTTAGTATTCATTATCTTTCAGGTGTCATAAAAAATGTTAAATAGAAAAACAGATTTAACTTTGTCAAAAATTCGCCAAATTAAAAAATGTACAGCAAAAGGATTATACAGTTCTTATAGCAAGATTTGAATTTAAGTTAGAGAAAATTTATTATTTGTCCCATTTAAAGTTTTAATTAATTATTCCAAATTACAAATTTGCAAAAAATAAAAAGGGCTTAAATAAAAATATTTTTAAACTCTACATCTTTTCGATTTTTCTTCGCTAGCTACTGCACAAGTATATATAAATATTTTATCGCTACAATAAAAGCTTTCACCTTCTTCAATATTGTTTTGCCATTGTGAATTTGCTGCCACGTGTACTCAGCTAAGAATGAATCTAACTTTTACTTTTCACTGCTTTCATTCCACAATTTATGGCATACAGAGTCCTCTCTGTCTAGTAGGTACGGGCACCTGTGTTAAGTTACACTCTGATTCACTATAAATTTTCCCTTGGATTCCAAAATCCAAAAAAAAAAAATTTGTATTTAAAAATTCAGGCATCTTTAAACTAACAAAATTTTAAATCTTCTCTTAATTGCAAAATAATGGTGTAATTCCGTTTTAAAAGAATTTTGTGAAGATAAAACTTGATTACTAGATAAAAGATATTTTCTTTAAAAAAATTCATAAATCATCATATATGAGCAAATAACAGAAACATCTGGTTTTCATGAGCATGTCAATAATTTTTAGGTACTTAATGAATGAAAATGTTAAACTATCATAATGTAATTTGAATGATATTGTAGACTCTTGATACGGTTAGATTCTAATACTGCTACAATGATTTCCAAAAAGTGGCATAAACCAAGAAAATAAAGAATTTTGAATCTCAAAAGGCAACATATATACGTATTCATGAAATCTTACCAAAGCAATAACTGCAAACCATAAACTTTATCACTCTCCCAAACATCGCTGATGTCATAAAATCTAACATTGTTATATGTACTAGGAGTAACTCTACATATTTACTGTTCTAGATAAAATCCTAGGGTTCATAGCGTGTTTGGCATGATTTTAAAAAATGTCATAAATGCTGAAATTTTTAGATTCCCAAATGCAAAATGTCAAAAATGCTGCAATCCACTGAATCTCGTCAAATCAACAAGAGGTTGCAGAAAAAACGTTTTCAAAATCCTGGTTGCGCTTCATCTCTAACTTTGAATGCTACAATATTGAGCTATTTTTGATTTCAAATGTAGATTATTTTATTAATGTTTACTTAGTAGTGAACTACATAACTAAAGGCTACAAACTTTACTACACATACTTTACATTTTAGAAAACAAATAAAAATCTCTAAAAGTCAATACTGCAATTCATAATACAACATTAAAATATAATCACAATCAATTTTTGTATTTATTTTTTAAAATTATCAAAGTAATAAAAACACTTGAAAAATACACTGTATAAAACAAAACAAAGCAGATATTAACACCTGCATAGTAAATCTGCATCAAAAACTTAATAAAATACATGTTTATGAAAACTCAGGTTTCTAAACAAGTCTTGGTTAAATTGTTGTTTTTGAAATCCCAATTACGTTCCATCTACAATTTTGACTACTGCAATTTCATACTATTTAAGATTTCAAATATCGAATATTTTATTATATTTGCTTCGTAAAGAAATACAGAACTAAAGGCTGCAAACTTAACTATGTATGTTTTACAAAATTTACATATTACGAAACCAATATAAATCCTTAAAAGTCAATACTATTATACATAATTGGACAATGAAAAATAATCACAATAAATTTTTTTAATTTTCTTTTAATTAATCAAAAGAATAAAAACACCTTAAACGTACAATGTATAAAACAAAACTAAGCATTTACAACTGCATTATAATTCAAAAACGTAAATATACATTTATATGAAAACTCTGGTTTCTAATTAATCGGGTACTGGCGCCCATCGTAAAATAGCACATTATTCTAGTTTTAATTTATCAAGTAATACATTTCAATGAAGAACATCTGAAATATTTTGTCAGTCTGTACCACTCTTTAAGTATCTGTGGGCAGATGTCATTTTACTAATATCCACCATAAGGTTAATTGTCAAAATAATTATTATAATAAGCAATGCTGAAAATATTAAATTTTTAATGCAGTTAAAGAAATGCTAACTATTGGTTTAAATATCTATAAAACTTTTTGTTCTATTAATAGAACCTTTAATAATTAAGAAATTAATAACATGCCAATAATTAGGCTTGCATAAAAATATTAAGTTTAATTTATTGATACTAAACATAAAGTAATTACATAATATAAATTAATTTTAAAATTTGAGAATACATAGAATAAATATATCCCAATTAAATAATTTGTTATCATTACAAAAAAATAAGTAAATTATAATACCAATGAACAATAACAGTTTTTAATCAAAACTATCAGACATCAAAGTTTGATTTTCTGAATTGGATGCTTTTGAAACACCTGGGATACGCCCCCTTTAATGAACTGGCATGTGTATACAGTAAGTTAATAATTTGATTATAAATATAGAAATACTGGATCAGTAAAGTAAAATTTTAAGTGTTAGTAATAAATTAGTATGCCGGTAAGGCATAGCAGAAAAATAGTTGAAAATAACACACAAGTATTTTAAATGTATGATAAATATGTATGGTGATAAGAAAAATTAAATAGAACTGTATTAAACTAAAAGGCACTGAATATGTAAGTTTATGTACTAGGGTAACAAGGCCAACCCCTTCTTATCACCATCAACTCCAGATTTGCTAGAAATTACCAAACTCTGGTATCTGATTACAAAAATAATTCCAATGAAAATAACATATCTAAATTTTATAATTCAGCTTTATCAACGTGTGCAACATATTAGTTATTCATTTAGTTCTAATAAACATATCACATAAACATTTGTTAATTCATTAAGTTAAAAAATTTATACAATATCCACATTTCCCTTGAAAAAGTTCATAAACAGCATGTCATGCAAAACAATACTTTATTCACAACTATAGCTATTTGTTGCATATGATTAAAATAACACATTATATATAGTACATATACATTCACACACACAGGGCCCCAATGCGCAACATACAATGTACTCAAAAAATAATTCACACACAGAATATTTTAATTTCAATTCAAATCAACTGAAATATTCCTGATAAATTAAAATTACAAAAGACAAAAAGATCTATAATTTTGCTGGTTAATGATCCAAAAAAATATACATGAATAAAAATCTTTCATTTCTTAATATATTTGAAATGAACTTCTGCAGTTCAAATTTTGTTAGCGGCTTGGTGAAAGTGTCGGCTAAGTTTAATTTACTTCGTACAAAACTGAGTTTATATTTTTGTGTATTATACATATCGCGAACGAAAAATAACTTCACATCAATGTTTTGACCGAATATTTTCAATTGGAGATTTTATAAAATCTATTTTGGGATTTTTGGCTTACTTTTTACAATACCTTTATTATGGCACTTATTTAGTATACCACTGAACCAAACTATTGCTGAATATATTAACAGCATAAGAGGTGTCAGGGCGAATTCTATTAGCCAAAAAGGAGAGATAACCTAATGCACTTCTATAGGGAAATTTTAGCATTTCTCTTTCTTCCTTGGCTGTTGAGGGACAGGAAGTTTTAAAATAAATTGAACCTTTAGGTATAGGTAGTGATGAAATTGGTATTTTAAATTGTTGAAAATGATCACATACATCTTTAATGTATGAGTGTTGATGAATCAAGATACTACCATTTTCCTCACCAAACTCTACACCTAAAAGGGTATGAGTCTTGCCTAGTCAAAATGGTTTTTCAAATTATTAATTGTTTTATTGATTGTCCTTTGGTCTTTGCCAAATATAACAAAATCATCAGCATACAATATCAAAATTAAGTAATCTCCTAATAAATAAGCACAGTTACCCCACTGAAATTTACAACCCATTTTTAACAACACTGTGGATTTCATAGAACCATTTTCGACCACTTTGTCGTAATCCATATATAGCTCAATCTAAGTGACAGAATTTTCTCTTTTGATTAGTTTCTTCAAAACCTGGAGGTTGTGTCATATAAATTTGCTCTTCCAAAGGGGCATAAAGGTAGGCTCCTGTTATATCGCATTGAAAGTGGTACCAACCTTTACATGATACAAGTAATGCAAAGAAAAATCTGATTAAACTAAAGTTGACCACAGGGTAAGAAGTTTCATTATATGAGATACCCTTCTCCTGTTTATAACCCTTTGCTACGAGTCGAGATTTAAATCTTACAATTTTTTTCTGCATCTCTTTTTATGGTGAATACCCACCTACATCCAATAGGTGTAGTATTTTTTGGCAAGTCTTCCAAATGCCACACTCCCCGGTTCTCCATGACACACAGTTCTCCTTTCATAGCATTTAGCCACTCGTTCTTATATTCTGATTCAATTGCCTGCTTATAAGTCTTGAGTATAGGAATGCGATCTAGTCAACTGGATATGCTAAGTCATTGGTGGTTCCATTATCTTGGTTATCTGTTAAAACTGTATCACGACTGAGTAAAACAAGATCTTCTGCCTGATTTGTTCTTTTAAAATCAAATAAATTAGGATTGAAGACAATATTATTTTTATTGCAGTATTTTGCAACATCATTCAGGGATCTTAACCTTTTCTTCTTGCCTTCTTCATAATAATAGACATCTGTATGCAATCTATCTTTCCTCTGAACAGCCTTTCTTTCCCAGTTTACTAATCTAGGTTCTGATATAGGGCTAGGAATATTGTCTATGGAGACTTCAGAATCACTGTCCTCACTTTCAGAATCATGAGGTTCAATGTGGTATCCGATATCATAGGCACGCCCCACTTCATTCTCATTAGAGACGGTTGAAATCCTGTTACTAGGGCCCAGCACTACTCCACTTAAAGTGTGCTCATACACAACTTTCTCTTTAAAAGAAATATTAAAAGTTTCTATTATTTTATTTGTTTCAGGCATCCAAATCCAGTATTCTTTTGTACGGAATGCGTAACTAACGAGGAAACTTTTTCAGGCTCTGATATCTAGCTTTTTTCTATGTTGTCGAGGTACACCTATATATACTACAGTACCAAAAGGCTTTTAAGTATTTGGCTGAGGGTCTGTACCGTGAGAATAATTTACAAGGCATCTTGTTCAGCTTATTGTGGCAAACTCTATTCCAAGAATATGTAAAATATAGCATTGCTTTAGGCCAAAAACACTTAGGAAGGCCAGCTTCCTGCAAAACTACTCTAGCACCACTTGCGACAGTTTGGTTATATCTTTCTCTAACATCGTTTTGTTCCTTGGTGAATATATTCGTTAATTGGTGAGCGATCCCTTTTTCAGCAAAATAATTTTGTATCTGTCTATTCAAAAATTCTGTCCCATTATCAGATCTAAATCCCTTAACCCTTTTATTTAAAATATTTTCAACTCTGGTAATATAGGATTTAATTTTACCAAAAACCTCAGACATAGGAAATAATGAAACTTTACTTGAATAATCATCAATTATTGTAATAAAATACCTTTCTCCCATTCTTCCTTTGACAGATTGAGGACCCCATCAACATACAACAGCTCTAATGAAGCCTTGGATCTCACTTCTCTCAAAGACTTAAATGAAACTCTTCGATGTTTACTAATTTCACATGGTTTGCAAAAGACTGTCTTATCACTTAAGATTGGTATAAACCAGTTACTCCCTCTTTCCTACTGGTATGTGAAATTGTGGACGTGCTGATATGTCCAAAATGTTTATGCCATAGTTCAAGAGCTTTGCTATTTTTTAAGTTAGTTGTAAATGAAACATTTTTGTCAATTTTAACCATATGGGATGAAACTTGGTAAATACCTTCTTTTAATATGGCCTTAAAAACCATTCCTCCCCCTTTTTTTCTGAGTCTTTCACCGCACCATTACCGCCATGATACACAAAACCCTGAATATCTAGTTTTGGACCTAAAATAAGATTTCTCCGTAACTTTGGAGAGTATATTACATCATTTAATGTATACTTTTGTAAACCAAACAACAATTTAGCAGTTCCTTTTCCCTCAATAAGAAAGTCAACACCGTCAATGACAACTGATATTTTTTCATTTATTAAAGGTACAAAACTAATGAAGAGGTCTCTTTCTTTACAAAAATGATGTGAAGCTCCTGTGTCAAAAACCCAATTAACTCTTTCTTTAGTTTGATTAAAGCAATAGAAAAGTTTGACTTACATGGCGAATGTCCATCTTTATTTGTCGAAGTGGTGTTTCTAAATTTAATACCATGCTTATGCTTGTCCTTACGCCAGAAGAAATGAGGTTGATTTTGATAAGTGAAATTTGAACTATGTGACTGGTTCCTTTCTGCCACTAAGTCAGATCTGGGTTCTCTGTATTACAGATCTTTGTATTCTGAATTGAAACGTCTGGTTTGGCTCCTACATTCTGGACTAGAACATCTGAAATGGCTCCTGTATTTTGGTCTAAAACATCTGGATACTTTCAGTAATTTTACTTTAAGAGGACATGAATTTCTATAATTCCCACAGCCAAAACAGAGAATTTGTTTCTTCACAGATGTTACTGCACTAGCCTATGTTAGAGAGTCTTTTTCTCGTAACTGAAGACGAATCTCTTCCGCATTCAGAGCTTCTGTAATAGCTTTGTAGTTAAAGATTTCATCCAACCAACCAAGAATAACTTGCACTATTCTGTCGAAATGCATAGGAAGATATCTTAGAAGTTGAAAAGTAGCATATTTTTCTTTAAAAGTAGGATCAATAGTTTTTAGTCTGTTGTAGACTTTTAATAATCTTGTTAAAAACATGAGAATACTTTCTTCAAGTAACATTTTATTATCACATAATTCTGAAAATAAAGTCTTGTGATTTGCTCTGGTATCTGGATGGAAGTATTTCAACAATGTTTCCCAAGCCACCACTGGATCTTCTATTCCATCTATTATACGTTGATGATCTTCATCAATATTCAAATATAACAGAGATAACACAATGTTTTTGTTGAATTCTTTAAGACTTTTGAGATATGCAGTATCATTCAAATCTTTGAATGAACCAGTTTCAGTTTTTAATATTGGTGGAATAGGAGCTTTTTCAGTTCCTTTTACAACCTCATACACATTTCTCTCCATCAAAATGAACTTTATGTCTGAAGTCCATGTCTCATAGTTTTGGTTACTTAACTTTGTAATTGCAAAAGTAGCCATGGCAAAAAGAAGAAACTGTTCAGAAAACAACAATTTATGAACTGGTACAATGCCAATGATCAAAGACAAGCAAGGCTATTAAATAGCATGTGCCCTAGTAAAAGGCAAAAAGAATTATTAAAGCTCAATAGAAGCAATGGGACTACTTAAATGACACTGCCACCTTAAATGACATCTCACCATAATGAGAGTTTCATATGCTCCCACTTGTAGAGGTTGTCATTATATGGAAAAAACTTCAATACACATCTTATGTGAAATCTTTTCTGCACATAGATTTGAACACCTAGGTCAGCACTTGATTGAACCTTGGATGTTGCAGGAAATTCCTGTAAAATATCTGCTGAATTTTGCTTTAGCCACTGGTCTCTTCAAATAGGGCTTTCTGAGGGGGGTATAGTACAATAGTCCTATGGTCACGGTGCTAGGTTCTTTTGGAACCACCCTATCTCAAATCTAAAAATCTAACCCATAGCAAAAAATACTTTAACAAAATACAAAGAAGAAAAAAAAAATTTTTTTCGAGAAAAATATTAATTTATAAATTTAATTTGATTAAGTTTATTTTTATTTTTTTAATTGAAAAATTTATATCAATATAGCGCCCCTCCCCCATCTTAAATAATGTAATACATTTTAAGATGGGTAATAATTCGCTTAAAATATTTTAACTAATTATCCCAAGATAAACTTTAAGGTATTTGATACGTAACCTGGGCCCATAACCTTTTATCATTCTGTGCCACTTTTTAAGAATCTGTGGCCAGATGTCATTTTACCAATACCCACCATAAGGCTAATTGCCAAAATAATTACTACGATAAGCAGAGCTGCAAATATTACATTTTTAATCCAGTTAAAGAAATGCTAGCTATTGGTTTAAATACCTATAAAGCCTTTCGTTCTATTAATAGAACCTTTAATAATTAAGAAATTAATAACATGCCAATAATTAGGCTTGCATAAAAATATTAAGTTTAATTTATTGATACTAAACATAAAGTAATTACAGAATATAAATTAATTTTAAAATTTGAGAATACATAGAATAAATATATCCCAATTAAATAATTTGTTATCATTACAAAAAAATAAGTAAATTATAATACCAATGAACAATAACAGTTTCTAATCAAAACTATCAGACACCAAAGTTTGATTTTCTGAATTGGGTGCTTTTAAAACACCTGGAATATGCTCCCTTTGATGAACTGGCATGTGTATACAGTAAGTTAATAATTCGATTATGAATATAGAAATGCCAGATCGGCAAAGTAAAATTTTAAGTTTTAGTAATAAATTTTATAGGAGTATGCTAATAAGGCATAGCAGAGAAATAAAGCTGAAAATATCGCTCAAATATTTTCAATATATAATATATATGATGATAAGAAAAATTAAATAGGACTGTACTAAACTAAAAGGCACTGAATATGTAAGTTTAAGTTTGTACTAGGATAGCATATTTCTACACAATTTTAATAAATTATGCATAGTTTACTATCTAAAATTAAATAGAATAACGCAAAGTGAAAGTACTTACCTAATCAAATTCACCTGCACTCCAAATTAAAAAAATCTTCCAAAATAAATTTTGAAATGAGAAATTATAAATTCAGCAAATTATAGTTCTAACATCTAACTTTAGAATGGTACAAAAATTAACAAAATTCGCATGTACAGACATTTAATAAACTTAGATAAAATTATAGACAGCATAAGTTCAAGGGTTTCTAAAACTACAAGCGAATCACACACATTGTAAAAAGTCATAGAAACACCAAACAAATACATTCTGACATAGTTATCTATAGATTTGGTGTATTTGCCAACATTATAGACTCGTAGGATGATGCCCATATTACTATCTTAAATATCGCCACAATATTGCCAAATACATCTTGCTACATAAACTAGGATTAAGCACTGTTCTAATTGTAAATAAGAAAAGTTTAGAAATGCAATTGCTCATTCTGGATTTATCAGCATTTAACTCTTTCTGTCATAGTATACTTTTAAGTTGAAATGTTTACGAAAAGTATTGTTGGCTGTCTATTTAGGCATTAAAGAGTATACCATGAAAGTTTGGTAAAGATTGCACTTACCATCTCAATTTTGTGGGTGTTCCATCACATAAAACACTGCGGGACAAGTGTCATTAAAAGTGCTGCTAAGCGAGCATTGTAGTAATGCATGAAACCTGTGTAGTAGATTTAACATGACCCAAGATACACCACAAGGTTTGTTACTGCATATTCCCTACAAAGAAAATAAATAAATATTAAAGAAAAAATACAACTTTTAGCTATACATGAGTTAAATCTTGATTATATGTAGTTTTTATATACAAAATATTCAAAAATTAATCTATTTTTTTCAAACTTGTTTCATCCTTTTAGAAAAAACACAATCCAGTATTACATGTTTTGCATGGGAAATTTTTCTTGTGTGGCTTCTCTTTTGTGTTACAGTATATGTATCTTCTCCAAGTACCTTTCATGGGTATATGTTCCATATTACTACAGTGTATGACAGTGGTAACCCTTGAAATTTGGAGTTTTTTCCGGGCTTGAAGGAAATCATCTCTTTAGGGTGGTTGCTGACATAGTAAAGAGGGGATATATCATTTCGAGTCAGAATTCTTTAGTTGTTTTAATTTTGCCTCCAGTGAGCATTTTATATAATATATAGTTGTTTATTACAACAGCATCTAGAAAATGGGAAAATATATGATGCCACCATTTTCTGTTCTTACGATCTACTTCATAAAATGATATATCAGTTTATTGGATTTGTCTACAAAGCCCATATTTGCATTTCTGCAATTTATTTTCACCTTTGTACCATCTTTCTTTTTTCGCTCAGAAAAAACCGGATGCTTACACATCTTTTATCCTTCCATTTCAGGCAAATTAAGTTGTTGCTACTAACAGTGCAGTCAAATTCATTTCTATTCAACTTCTGGTCAGGGGCAAGAAAACTCTTTGGCAAATTTTTTTCTATTTAATATGGCAGTTTCACAGGAATAAAGATTTTTAGTTCATATGTTGTAAAATAATTATCCATGTAAATCTTATATGATTTTTGCCATGGAGACATTCTGTCAGTTGCTTGATAACATTTTCATTCAAGTTTTTTCTCTGCGATTTCCTTCTTTCCCGAATAGGTCTCAAATTGAGATGCAAAACAATTCTCATCGCATCTCCTCCATACTTTAAATCCATGTTTAGTTGATTTCTTCAGCAAATATTGGTTTATCAATCTATGACCCTTGAATTTTATCATTGATTTTTACAATGAGGAGCAAGCTTTATAAATGCAATCAAAATTTGCATCACCCCTTTATGATTGCAGCATGTTATCATTCAAATGCAAATTTCTGATAATCCACAAAAATCTTCGACACGGCATGTGCTGAGAGACGAAGACATCATTTAAAGCTTCCTCATTAGCCCAGTAATCCTTGTAGCTCACCATCCTCTTTATGCCCATCAACATTTTAATCCTCAAAAATATGTAAAACTCCACTAAAGTGAGGGAAGAAAATGCTTTTTTACTCTGCATGGCATAAATGTTTGTCTGGAAAAAAAATAACTTCCATCAATTGGTAAAGAAAAAGCTCTCAAAAAATGTAAAGGGAGTTTTTTTGGGCAAATCTCGCATATCTTAAAGAATTAAAATAAGTATATTATTCATTTAACTCAGAGTTCATATTTTTGTCACTAATTTTGATGAATATACTGTTTATCTTTTATTTAAAATTACATTCAATTTTAGTATCTCATCTATTTCATTCACAGGTTATGGTATAAACAATTTTGCTGCTGGAATTCATCCAACATATGAATGACAATATGTTTTCTGAAACAGGATCTGAAAGTGAAATAATGCATTCAGCAACTAAACGCAAAAAGGGCAGACGGAAGTGTAAGAAAATAATTAAGAATAATTTAGAATCAGATAGTGATGGAAATGATGAGGAGCAGCATAAGATTTATCCAACTCGTAGAGCCATTCAGACTATGCGCATGCAAAATTCAAGGAAACGAAAAGAATCCAGTCCCGATTCTGCTAGTGAAGACTCTATCCATGTACCAAAAACACCACCTACAAGAGGAAGGCCTAAAAAAATTAAAGCTTCCAGAGAGATTAAACAAGAAGCCTCTGATGATAGCTCCCATAGAAAGAGTGATGATAAAAATGATTCTAAATGGAGGAAAGATAAAGATACAACTGATTCAGCTAGTGATACTCAAACATCCACACGTTCAAAACTTTCTAAGGGCCCTAAGAAACGATCACGTGGAAGAGGGGCTTCTGGTTGTAAATCTTCTCCTGATGAATGTGAAATTAAAGAAGACAAAGAGTTGAAATGTCCAGTTCCCAATTGTAACTCTGAAGGCCATTTGAGTGGTAGATTTGAGACTCATTTTACTGTTACTACTTGTCCGCTTTACCATAACACAACACCTAGCATTTGCAAAAATAGATATCAAATGAGAATTCAACGCAAAACAGAAAGGCAATTGAGTGCTTTGAACAAATTTGGACTGCGTAAAGTAGCTAGTGAAGAACAAAAGGAACACTACAAGCAGGTACAAGAACAGAGAAGAAAATTTACTAGTCCTGAAACCAAACAAAATGGAGTAATTACTGACAATAAAGATCTAAAAATTATTGAGGATAAAAGTAGAGAACCTATTCTCAGCAATTTGACTCCAGCATACGACCTGGAATTATTCCGAGAAGCACAAGCGTGTGCTGCTGAAGAATTTGAAGAAATGCTTCAGCAGCATAACAACAAACATGGAAAAATTCATACTCTTGAAATGGGGAGATATGAGATGGATGTTTGGTATACTGCTCCTTATCCTGAAGAATATCAGATGTTGCCCAAGTTATATATATGTGAATTTTGCCTAAAATATATGAATAGTGAAACTGTGTTACGTAGACATCTTGCAAAATGTATATGGCACTACCCTCCCGGTGATGAAATTTATCGTAAGGGAAATATATCTTTCTTTGAAGTTGATGGCCAAAAAAATAAAACCTATTGTCAAAATCTTTGTTTGCTTGCTAAACTTTTTTTAGACCATAAAACTTTATACTTTGATGTAGAACCATTTCTTTTTTATGTAATGACAGAATCAGATAATGAAGGCTCACATATTATTGGCTACTTTTCTAAAGAAAAAAATTCATTTCTCAATTACAATGTATCATGTATTTTAACACTACCTCCTTATCAAAGACAGGGATATGGACGAATGCTTATTGATTTTAGCTACTTGTTGAGTAAAGTAGAAGAAAAAGTAGGTTCACCTGAAAAACCTCTATCAGATTTAGGATTGATTTCATATCGAAGCTACTGGAAGAGTATTCTTTTGGAATACTTGAGCAATAATGATGAAGAGAAAGGCATATCTATTAAAGACCTGAGTCAAGAAACAGCTATAACTGCTTATGACATTGTCAGTACTTTGCAAGCTTTGGGCTTGTTGAAGTACTGGAAAGGTAAACATATTGTTCTTAAAAGAAAAGATATTATCAGTGATTACACTTCAAAAGCAAAGAAAAGGAAACCTGATAAGGTTATAGACAAAGAATTCCTACACTGGAAGCCTCATACTGTTAATAATAACCCTAACGATCATTGATGTATATCCATTCAAAATGTGTATTCAGTTTGATTTATTTAATAGTTATCATAAATATATATATGAATTGTTATGTGAGTATTACATTCTGTGGCATTTAATGAAATCTTCATTATGATATGAATTTGATGTTTTATAAAATTTTAGAAGTTATGCATATTAAATTTATGTATTTTAAATATTAGCATATAGTGACAGAAAGCTTTAAACCTAGAAATGTATATAATTAAAATACGGAATATGTTTCATTCTAGTAAAGAAAACTTCCTATAAAGAATTGTTTTAATGGATTAAAACATATTTTATTTAAAATGAAGATGGATTACAGCAATGGATAATTTTTGTAGTTATTTCTTTTATACATGAAGTTGATTTGCAATTCATTATTTATAACTTTCATTTTATTCTTCAAGCTGTTCATGGGAATTAAATTAATTTTTCACAAAGATTTTAAATGTTTCCCTTTTAATTGTAAACTTTGTAATGCTCTTTAAAGATAATATCTGTATTTTTTATCTGTTTAATAATGAAATAAATGTATTGTTTTTACATTACAATATTAGAAAGAAATGTCAACTATGATTTCCAGAAGCAGTATAATTTTTATTCATTAATGGAACCAAGTTCAAGCCCTAATTTGTAATTATTTGAATAGTATTGAAGCTTATTTCATGCTCATGGTTAGAAATATGTATTTGTATATAATCACTCACTTTTTTAATTTAACTATTAAATTTTTATGTGCATATTCATATAATTCAACAATTTTTGTGTATCATTATTTTATCTAAATTTTGAATTAAGAAAAGAAAAAGTGTAAGCACATAATCATATGTTCTACCAGCAAAGCAGAATAAAATATATTTAATTTTCATATTTCTGTGATTTATTATGTAATTAATACATTGTATTCATAATGAATAAGACAAATTTGATCATAATTTTGAATTGCTGGTCTTTTGATTATTATTTGCTTATTTTATATTTCATTTGTCAATATTTAAATCATTATGACAATTTTTAAAATTATAGTTAAGCTTCAAAATTTTCATAGCTACTTTAAATTTTAATAAATGAAACAATTTAGAAATAACTTTGTGCATTTGTTTGTAATGTAAGACAAAAATTGATTTTTGAATAAGTTAGTCATTATATTCTTCTTGACTATAATCATTTGAATTCCAAGCTTTTTAAATATAATTATATTTAAATTCAAATAATTAAAATAAAAAAATTTATTTAAAATGTTTCAAAGTTTTATAATGATCAAAATAAAATTTTATTTTGATCATTATAAAACTTTGAAACATTTTAAATAAATTTTTGCTATTTATAAGTTTTTCTCATTTGAAACATTTGCAATTATAGAAAATTTGCATAGTTACTAGTCATATTAATGACATTAACTTCTTTAATTAAAGAGACAATTGTTGCAACAAAAACAGTACTTTTTAACTAAATTGTATTTGATAAAACAATCCATTATAGAGAAACTATCAATTTAGTATTATACATAATGATTTTAGTATTCTAATGCTCTAAAATAAAGTGAAGTTGAAGGATAAATTATATTGATTCTGAAATACAGAGGGTGTTAACACATTTTTTTTTTAGAACGATTTCAATAACGAATTTTTTAAAAAAAGTAAATGTTTAAAAATGAAAATTTTTGGTAACAGCTTATTATTTGATATGAGAAATATCGTCTGCTACTTTTAAATTTATTCTTCTTTCAAAATTTCACATATAAACATGCTGTGAACTGAAGGATATGTTTTTGCGCTTTCCGAAGATAAGAGTTCTTATTCCAGAATTCAGAAACGTTGTGAAATGCATGGTATTAAAATTTCTAAGTGCAAAATAAGGCATATTAATCGGACAGGTAAAAACTGTCAAACATTATTTCTACATAGAAAGAAGACTCTAAAGAAATATCGGTACTTACGTATTATCGCAACCATGCCAACTTCCGGGATAACTTGCCAAATTGGCAACCTTAATGTCGCCGAGATGGCAGCCGAATGATTAGCGCTCTTGCCTTCGGTTCAACAGTTCGAATCCCACCTTGGGCATGAATGTTTGTAGTGGTTCGGAATCTACTTTAAACCGTAGGTCCCGGTCTAATTAGCCCTCGTGTGAAAAAAATGACTTGAGCGAAAAACAAACAAGCACACACAACCCCAATGTCGCCCACATCTAAGGCGCTACATTTGCAACCATGTGCTCCTTTTTCGAATTTCCCCGCTTGTCACCTTTCTCAGACTAATTATTCTTTGAAAATGGCGAGGTCGAATATTAAAATGCGCATCTGGGATTTATCGAAAAAGACGCCATTACACTTTTACAGAAAATTTACCGTTTTACCAGACGTTAGGAAATGTACCAACTCTCACCCGATAAAGTTTTATTTTGGAAAACAGATTTTTTGGGAGTGCAACTTGTAATCAACGTGCGGGAATAAGAAGTGGTAATTGGTTAGAGGGAAGCCGTACCCCGTTATTAAAGGCAGTAAGAATCATTTATTGCTGGTGCAAAGAATTAACAACAGTCAAATTTTGTGACGGAGAACTTAATTTAGCAAACAAAACAATCATAGACTCGAATCATTATATGTGAGAGATTTGTGTTCTTCACACATGGAATGCAAAGAACGAAAATTGGTGGATCTGGCCGCATTGTGGAAATAGATGAAAGCTTGTTCACAAAAAGGAAAATTAATTCGGGTCGAATATTGCCAGAGCAATGGATTTTTGGTGGCGTCTGTCGAGACACCAAAAAAGCAATTTTAAGCCACATTTTTCCAGAAAATTGTTGAAAACTTTGAGGAAGGGAGTACACTCTATTCTGACAGTTGGAGAGCGTATCAGACTGATCAATTGGCAATCTCTGGATTTAATCATTTAAGAGTAATTCACAAATATAATTTTGTCGACCCAGAAACGGATGTGCATACCCAAAGAATGTGGGGTTCCTCGAAATGGAAGAAAACGGTACAGCAAGACACCATCTTGAGTCTTACTTGGCAGAATTCACATGGCAATAAAATCAAGAAAAGGATAAAAAAAAATCGTGTTGATTCTATTCTAAAAAAACCATTTTGCAATATATTCCACCAAAACATAACTGATATGTAGTCAGGTAAGAATTATGCATAGAAAAAAATTACTTAATATTTTTCTTCATATATTATTTTTTCTTCAAACTTTTTCTATCGCATTGTACTTTTCAAGTACGCGCTCCATATCCCGTCAGCGTATTCTGTTTTTAGAATTGGCCCGATCTTATATAATGACGCCAATATGGTTATGATAATACGTAAGTACCCGAATATCCTTAAAAGGTACGTACTGATTCAAATGTTTCTAAAGTGAAATCGCTGGTAACAAGAAAAAATCTGCCAACACAGAAATCAATTGCAAAGTCTTTAGATACATCTGTAGCAACAATAAATAAAATAATAAACCAGTATTTACAACTTAAAAATGCCATAAAACATAATGTTCACCAGCTTTTGCCGAGACGTGTGGTTCAACGCAAAACATTTTGTAGAATCCTGTATGAAAACCACTTAGTAGAAGATAATGGAAAAATATTGTGACCCTTGATGAAGCACATGGGTTTACCTAAATGACTGTAACTAAAAAAGGTCTTTTTAATATAGAAAATGAGGAGAAAAAAATGTACGAACCTGTTTCCGTCAATGTAAAGAAAGTTTCAGTAAGGGGTTTATGTCTGTTGCAGGTTTCTCCTACAATGGGAAATTAACAATAAGAAGAGTGAAAAGAAATGTTAAAATCAATTTATCGTATTATCAGGAGAATGTTTTACGCCCAATATTATCTTTTTACAAAACAAAATTACAATTATACTTAAGAAATTGATTAAAAATTTACCTGGATGAAAAAATATTTTACTTCCAGGTATACTCTGTAATTGTCAAATTCTTAAAATGTTATACAAACTTTATCATTTTTCTGATATTATTGAATCCATGAAGTTGCCAAATTGGAATTAAATTATTCTACTCTTTTAAATAACGAATTTTACCTTTTTGAATTTTATTTTACTATTTCAGAAGGAAAAATCTGTAGAAAAAAAAGTTCATTAATAGAAAGGCATATATAGTGGTGGCCAAAATTGTGGACACTTTTGGAAATTTTTGATTTTGAACTTTGTATGCTTATAGAAAGTTTCACAAAATGAAAACTTGTATAGATCATTTTAAAGAGAATTTATTACTGAATTCAACACAAAATTCAATTATTTGCAATACAAAAAAAGTTAAAGGATAATAGTCATCGATATACATTAGATAGTGATGATTGCGATGAGTTTAGTACTTAGTAGAGTACCCTTTATTTTTGATTACAGCTTCACATCGACGTTTCATTTAGCTGACAAGAGTTTTAATGTCTTCTTTCGTTATTACATGATGCCAGGAAACAATTATAGCCTCAATTATTTGATCAATTATTTGAAAATCCCTTTTATTTGATGGGCGCCAAATTCGGACGAGAGATTTCAAATGGTGACACAAATTTTCGATAGGATTGAGATCAGGACTGTTTCCTGACCATGACAAAAATTTAATGCTCTTTGTACGAAACCATTCTTTCGATATTTTGACCGTGTTGCAAGGAGCAGAATCCTGCTGAAAAATAAACGAAGCATCGTTGGGAAATAGATCTCTGATGGACGGCAGAAGTTTCGGTTCTAGAACAGTGTCAATGTATTTTCTGGCATTCAGTGTCCCATCGATGACATGAAGGTGACCAATACCATCCGCTGACATGCATGACGAAATCATAACACTAACTGGATTCTTCACAGTTGCTTGAATGCAATCAGAATGTAGCTCTTCTCCTATTCTACATCTTACATATTTTCGCCCATCACTACCGAATATCGATAGCTTAGTTTCATCACTCCATACAACTTGCAACCACTGATGATCATTTGTCCAGTTAATGTGTTCCTTTGCCCAGTGTAGTCGTTTTTTTCGTTGCTGAAAATTAAGATAAGGCCTTTTTCGTGGAATTCTACCTCTCAGTCCAACATCCGTTAATCTTATGATTGCTCTTGAACAGACAGAAACACCAACATCACTCACTTCTAATGGCCGCTGATGACATTTTTCTATCTTGGAGATATAGTCTTTTTATTCTTCTGTCATCAATAAATGTGGTGCACCTTTTTCGGCATTTTCCTTCTTTGTTTTTAATTGAATTTGTCTCCTGATATCATAAACAATACTTTCAGACTACAGATGTAGTCATTGAACCACCCACCTGTCTTGCAATTTCAGCATAGGAAAGACCACTTTCTCGTAACACAATAATATTACACCTCTTTCTAGGTGTCCAATCTACTCTTTTATTTGATAGCATTGCTTCTTGACTAAATATTAAAACATTTTACAAAAACTGCCACTTGTAATTGCAGTGTATAAGAAACAGGTCCTCCTTCTACAGAACAAAGCAAAATAATGAATTGTTTCAAGTGTAAACATGTCAGCTTCTACCGGCAGTTACTAACATTTGATTAGTTCTTATAACAAGAACAGTGATTGGCCAGGAAAGCTAGACATTACAAACCAGTTCATAACTGTTTTTTTTATTTATATTAAAGTACATATAACTTTTTTTGTATTCAATTCAGTAATAAATTCTCTTTAAAATGATATATACAAGTTTGCATTTTACGAAACGTAACATTTTTTCTATAAGCATACAAAGTTCAAAAACATAAAAATTCCCATAAGTGTCCACAATTTTGGCCACCACTGTACATATATCTTTGGGCAACTTTTATGTACTCCCAACGAGGAATCTATCTGTACAGAGTTTATGCAGTCGTTTTCGTACACCCTGTATGTATATATATATATATATATTTCTATCACGAATAATTGAATTTGTTTTGGTAAAAAATATGGTTTTAAGTAGGTAATGTAAGTTTTTTTTCATTCAAATATATCTAAACAATGAATTTCATAAACACACATATTATTATACATATACTTTTTTAAATATATTGAATCATAATTTTGAATATTTTTTCATAAATAGATTATTTTTATATATGGGTTAGAAAAAATAAATAGACGCATTTTCAAAGTAAGCCTGAAAATTCCTGTAAGCATTCTTATTATAATGAAATTTAGAACCCCAATAGAATATATATGTATATATATATTCGTATTTGTCTTATATGAAAACCTATTTTAAATATGAAATCAAATCTAAATAATTGAATTTTCAAAGTTGTATACCAGATGTAAAATTAAGGTTAAAATGAATTTTTAAGAAAATCTTAAATAATTTAAAATTTAGTTTAATAATTTAAAAAAGTGTAGTGGACATATACTACACTTCTTTATTTTATGTGCTAAATTCATTTGTTTGAATTTATATTGAAATTACATATGCTTGTAGAAAAATTATTTATAGATTCAAAGGATTCCATAAAAAGTTCATATTGTTCCATCAAATATTGTTTTCTTCACTTCTCTTTATTAAAAAAAGATTCAATGATGTCACTCTACAGTAAAGTAAACAATTAAAATGGAAAGCGCGACACTTCTCCTCCGATACACCGCATAATTGCATGAGCCTGTGTAACAACCCAAGGCACTGGGGAGCTAATCTAACAAGTTTTCCTCAGCACAGTTAAGGGGTTAATATAATTCTTCCTTTAAATATAGAATTCAGTTTATAATTAAAACATGAAAAGATCATAAGTTTATTAATAATTTCAAAATAGTGTAATGTGTATAATTCAAAGTGAATTGTAATGTGCATGCTGACTAATACCTAAAAATTGGGTTCCATAGTTAAATATTGATAATGATGAAAATTGGTGATTCGTTTTACCCCTGAAAATAGTACAATTCAGGTTTTAAATATCAAGCTAGTGAGAAAAAAGTGTGCCTTTAAAAAAAGTAACAAAACAAAGATACATACATGCACTTTTATTTACACATAAAAAACAATAGATTACATCCAATACAAAGTTTCTTTATTCCTTTTTTCAAAATTGTTTTAATTACTTTTATTAACAATATTATATCTTAGTAATCAAAAGTGTTTTTATTGTATTTAATTAGTAACAAATGTATTTCCTCAGTAATGTATTTTAATTTTTTTTTTTTTTTTAAATTTCAAAGTACACATTTGATGTTTCAAAAACATTTACTGATTTTAAAATTACAAGTATTTTATTTAAATATTAACTGAAAAAATTTACTTTTAATACCTCCATCTTATTATTTCAAAGCTGTTATGAATTCTACAACAATAATTTATTTATTCCTAAGATGAGAACAATAAAATATACACCAAATTCACTTTCAGTGGAGGAAAAAAAAGTCAAAAACATCCATATGAAATAATTTATAGTTAACTATTCTAGATAAATGTTGACAAGTCACAACACATATTGCACAATAATTCTTATTTAAATTTTTACGGTAGCTAGAGATGTGAAATTTAATAGAAAAATCAGAAGTTTGGATGAGAACATAAACATTCATATTTTTATTTCTATCCAAAGAAGTTTTAAATACAGAAACTCACATTTCACACTGACTAGATTTGAAATTAAAGTGAAATTTTCAAATATTCCTCATACAAATAAACTGTAAAATTTTTATAATATTGATTTAAAAATCATTCTTGAATATAAACTTAATTCAAAAATAAAGATCTTGGGTATATAAATTCAAATATATTTGTGAAAAATAAACAAATTTCAAAATAAAAAGAGACAAATGTTTTGAACTTAGTTAAATTTCATTCTAGTTCATTAATAAACATAGCTCAGCTAAATTTTCAAATATATATATATACGTGTATATATATATACGTGTATATATATATATATATATATATATATTAAAAACTTAAATTTTAAACATTGAAAAAGCAATAATGATGAAAAATTCATCATAACAGTTATTACACAACATAACTTCTTTAACTATAGAGCAAAGAACATCTTTAATAATAATTTTAGACCACTGTATACAAAACACCAAAGGAAAAATATATAATAATCCATAATAAATTGCTTATTTTTATTTAAAAAATTGTGAAATAAAAATCTGCATAAATGTTGATGGTTATAAATACAACATAAGATTTTTAATTTAATACATTGTATATGAAGTTTTTCCTTTATAATCTTAACAAGATTACGATAATTTTTACCAATATAAGTTAGGAAAAAAATTATGAATAAGGTTATAATGAGTAATTTTCTTTTCATGTTTAACACCTAGCACAACCAAAAAAAAAAAAAAAAAGAACTGAATAAATTATATAAGAATTTAATTTAATGTAAAATATTTCCCGTTTTGAATTTATTAATTTACAAACCCACCTAGAGTTATATTAAATTAAAGCTAATTTCCAATTTGAATCCCATTTCACTAACAATCTTGCATCACATATAAAGTTTTTAAATTATAATAAATTAATCAGTTTTGTGTTTAAACTTTTTGAAAAAGTTATTTAAGAATACAAAATAGTGATGGATTTCCAAATATTAAATTGACATTTTAAGCATACACATATTTATCAATAAGTAAAATCATAAAACAAAATTCACATTAGTTTGAAGTTTGAATAAACATAAACAATAAACTGAAACATATTTTTAAGCCTTTTAAAAAATGAGGGGGGGGGACGAAATTTTGAAACTCAGAAATTTATATAAAATAAATTTCCTATGAAGCTTGCTGTGACCAAAATTTAGTTCCTGGTTGAGCATCATACCAAGGTGAAGCTGCAGCATTCTGTTCCCACTGGATTTGGTTTCGACCCAATTGATTTGGATCACCAAGAAAATTTTCTCTTGAATATGCTACAGTTCTTCTGTTTGGTTTGTTAAATTCAGGTGTCTTGGTAGCTGCACATTTGGCAATAAGTCTACACAGAGATTCTCCAACTGTTGGTTCCAGTTCCTGAAATGTTATATAAAACTTGTTTTCATCATAAATTACCTATTTTGATTAACTCTGTGTATTTTATATTGATTACATAAAATAAAGGAAAAAAAACTATGTTAAATATGTGTTTTAATACTTAGTAATAAGAAAATTTATTTACAAGTTAGCTCATTATAAAAGTAATCTTTTTAGGTAAATTTTTTTATTTCGTATGTATTTTTCAATAATCAAAATATACCAAAATTACTTATTACTTGTGGTTTAAATTAATTAAATTTATGAATTAACTAATACTTGCAATAATAATAGTAAGCTGTTCATATATTTTTCATTTCTAATATCTTATGAAGCAAAGCAAGGGCTTGCTAATTTAAATTAGCCATGAACTAATTTCCATTATTAACAAGAAAGTTTTTATGATTGAAATACTTAACAGATTATTCATATTAAAATGTTTTGCCCTCAATTTTAAGATAAGAAATTACAAAATCACTTTCAGCAAATGATCACAAATGATAAAGTACAAAAGATTTTATTGATTTTATTCATCCATATACTTTTTAACTATGCTTTAATACAAAGGTAATTAATTTCTATCCATTCAAAATTATACATATGTCTGCAAATATATTCTGAAATTCCTTTATAAAATTTTTATGCAATGATGACAGGGATTGCTTTAATCCCTATTATTATTAAAATGAACAAAATTATTACAGATAAAAAGCTTCTAGAAACTTTCAAACATACATTAATTAAATTGAAATATTACTTAAGAATAAACAATTTATAGAACACTGAATATCATAAAAATATAATACTTGAATAATAATAATAGACAGGAAAGAATTAAAAAATTTTATTTAATAAATCATGCAATATGATTATATATAGAATAGCAATGTCTTACAGCCATAAAATAAATTCATACTTTCATTTAAATTGAAATTAAAACTCTAAGCCATACTTAAGAAATTGGAGAAAACATGCAAAATATATTAGACTGGTTATGTAGTTTTTCTTTAAAAATTACAGATAAATGTTATTAGCGTGACTTATGGATTGGATACAAGGGTCACTCTGAAATTTTTGAGACACAACTAGGTTTTTAAAGTTATACTTACAAAATTTTTGGTGTGTTCAAAGTAGTCTCCTCCAGCATCAATGCACTTTTGTAGACGAATTTTCCACAGATTAAATGCCTCAAGCCATTCATTTCTTGGAATAGATGAAAAAAATGCATTTATAGCCACATCAATCTCTTCTTCTGAATGAAAACAATGTTAATGTAAGTTCTTTTTCAGATTAAAGAATAGTATAAAGTCGCACATAGCTGGATTAGGTGAATACGGCGGATGTTCGATCACTTTAATTTGTTTTTGTTCAAGAAACTCAACTGTTAATCTGGCTGTATGTGAAGATGCATTGTCATTGTGAAGCATTAGTCCCCTAACATTCAGTTCTTGTAAAATTTCTGGAAGACATTTAGTGGTATACCAATTTGGTGTTACTGTCTTCTGTCCTTCCAACTTAATGGCTTTGACCAATCCCATACTTCTGAAGAAAACGGCCTACATTACTTTTTTCAGTGCGCGTTATTTTTTCACCATTGTCGGCGTGGGATCATCTTCAAAGACCCATACTTTGCTTACTTGATGTGTTGGAACGTCAAAAAACGGCATGTACATTTCATCACCTGTTACAATTTTAGAAATGATGCGGTGGCCACCATCATTTAGCAATTTAAGAGTTTCTTTATTGATTCTGACACACTCCTCTTTTGGGTGCTCAATGGGATTATGGGGAACCCAATGGCAAACTACTTTTTTCATATGTAATTCTTCATGAATAATTTTGTGTATGGCTGCAGATCCAAGGTTAAGTTCCTTCTGTATCATTTGATAAGTACAGCGATTATCATTCATTAACATTTTTTGTATGGCAGACACATTATCTGGGATTAATGCCGATGGCGGCCTTCCTGTGTGTTCTTCATCCTGAAGAAAATGTCGACCTCTTCTAAATTCTCTAAACCATCTGAATACAGTAGCACGAGCTGGAGATTCATCACCAAATGCTAATTGCAACCGTTGAATGCATTCTTCTTGATTTAACCCTGCTCTTAAATCATACAAAATCATAGCGTGAAAATGCTCTCGTGTCAACTTCATTTTCTCTTCTGTTTAAAATTTACTGTAAGCTAAACAAGTTGAAGTAAATCAGTAAAAAATCGTCTTCTGTGTTAAAATATTTTGTATTTTAAAATTAAACCGTTATTTTTATTTTGTAAATTCTCGTCTGAGCGTATCTCAAAAATTTCAGAGTAACCCTCATATAAGGCCAAAAAATTGCTGTTAAGAGCCACATAAATAATTCATTTATCTAAATCATCTTTAAGAAGTCTAAAATGAGTAACACTAAATAGATCACTAGAATAAATCTATAATTAATTTGCAAAAGACGTTAATAGATTATGTCCTGTTACATTATTTTAGAAAACTTCCATCACTAAAAAGTTTAAATAAGGAAACAGTCATTGAGATGAGAGAATACTAATAAATCACTATAATATAAATTGATTTATAGTTGATTTTATCAATTGGTAAATTCTCTCAAAAGAAGAAATTTTAATAAAAGAAAAAAGTTTGTCAAAAATTTAGTGTCTTGATTCCAAATCTATATCATGAAGATAAAAATTATTCTTTAACATTATGCACTCATATACTAAACATGATAGTAGAAAATAATATATATTAAAATTTGTATTTATATTTTCTTTGAAAAAAAATTCAGTTTTAGAATTTATTCAGCAAAAATGCAGAAATCAAAACTTTTTCTATTTGAAAATATAATTCAATGATAAGCACATGGGGAAATAAATGTGAAAAGGGAAATAAAAATAAATAAAATATATCAACATATTTCATTTAGATTTTGGAGAAAATATCGATTTATTAATTTCATAAGACTAAATTAAACATTTGTCAATTCAAGACACAAAATTAAACAGATTTTTTTTCAACACTTTAACTTTATAGGTTCAATAGCATTCTGTCCTATTATAACAAATTTAGTGTGTCTTGGACCCATTTACTGAAATAGAGCTAAAACAGTAGTCAAAATAATGTTTTCCAAACAAATTCTTTTATCAATAGCCATATAGATTTTAATTTAAGAATATTTATTTATTAAAAAAATGCATTTAAATATAATAAATATTCATGTTGATTTCATTAATAATGTTAAATGCATGTTTAATTTTTTAAAATGACTTGACTACGGTAAATTTAGCTAGTTTTCATTTAGCTCACAGCCTTAAATTTTTTCTTAACATCCATATAGAAAACAGCAAAAAATTGGAGAAATTAGATTCAAGAACATTTCAAAATATTCTGTATTCAAATATCGTTAACATTCCGAATTAAAAATTGGTTGTACGATCAAATTATCAAAAAGAGAATTCTAATAAAATATTCTATAAATAAATAATTTGGAATACCTGTCCATCCCTCGAAATTTGAACTTTTCTATTTTCATTCCAAGAATTTTGAAGATGGCGTGTACTTTGGAAAGGAATGTTAGCCCTATAAGTAAAATAAAAAAAATACATTACATATAAATTCCCTCTTTTCCACAAAAAAATATATGCTGCATTGAACTACAATAACAATGCCACTAAAAGTGAGAATTTTAAAATATTTAAAACATATGTTATGAAAAAGTATTTTGATTATTAAAAAAAAAATTTTTAAATTTATTTTTGAATATTTATATTCAAATTACAAATCATACTCATTTAGAGAATTTTATAATATTTCAAAACCGAAATATATATAGCACAATGTTAAAAAAATAACATAAATATTTTTAAAAAAAAATCTCTACATTAATATTTTTAAATTTTCTATGCTGTTAGCCAGTGTCCAATGTTGATAAAACTCATAATTAACAAATAAATTTATATGCATATTTTTACTATATACATATATATATATACACACACACACACACACACAATAGCTTTTAGTTTAAAGTATGCTGTGTAACTTCATTTCCAAATTAGAATATTTTCAGACTTAAATAACTCAAGTCAAAACAAAAAGCGAAATATGATAGCTAATACAACTGTAATATCTTTTTGAAGAATCAAATTCGTTCTCGAACATAAATGAACAAAACTGAATATAACTGAAGAATGTCAATCAAGTCTTGTTGCCATCTGTTTCGATCATAAGTAGCACCATTTGTTTTCATCAACAAAGGATTAAAAATCTTCTATTTTTCAACATTATTTTAGAACTTATATTTCCAAGAATGACTTTCCATAGATTAACAAACACTTTTTTTGGACATAATAAATGAGAATTATATTTTTTATCCATTGAAATAAATGAAATGTTAAACAATATTTTGATGAAAATAAATGTTTTTTTTTTTTGTTTTTTTTAAATTTCAATACAAAAAGTTAGTATTTCAAATCAAAACTAAAATCCTCTTCTGACACATTTTTAAATCTTTTTTATCAAAAAAAAAAATTGTTGCATTTATTTAAAAAACATATCTTTACAGCTTCTGTATAAAAAAAAAAAATTTAACTATCATAAAATATAATTCTTTAACAATTTATATTTGGAATATCACTTTTTATATATTTCTAATTCTTCATTACTTGTATTCACTTAATTTTATCTACTGAAACTTATAAATTAAAAATGAAATTTTTTTTGTTAAATTTTTTAATTTCATATTACATTTAAAGTTTTCTAAAATTTTATTAGATATAAAAAAAAGCAATATCATTTTAAAATAAGTTGTCCAGAAACTTTTTTATATTTTTTCTAAGATATTTAATTTATGAAAACAAAGATATCTATTAGACAGTAATATATCACTACGTAAAAACATAACTACTTCATGATTCCTTTTTTTAAAAAAAATCAAAATATTATTTATAGTCATTTAATGAAATTTTATCGAATTGTCTTTTCATGAATGAAAAATAAAATATATTTTATGCATTTAACATTCTAATTTTTTTTTTATAACATAGTTTACAATAATTTCTTTTCAACATAAATCATACAAGACATACTTTTTCATCCATTCAATTTGATAGCAAGTACCAAAATTAGCAGCACTGAATTCAGGTGGTCTTTGGTCAGAAAACTGTGGAGTGAAACGTGCAAATCCTTGAAAATGCCCACTTCCTTGGATGGAAAATATCAGAATAACCTCTTTACCTTCCTATGAAAATAACAATAAGTAAATGGGTTATCTTTGTGAATAAGTTTTTGAAAATATCTAAATTTTTAATTTGAAATATATTATACTCGAAAGAGGGCAAGAATTAAAATTTTACTCTTCTAAAATTCTTTTAATAGACATTTTTCAAAAACATAATTATTTTATTATTTTTTTGCAGCAAATAATAAACTTTTTGTAGAAAAAATGAGATATTAGAAAATCGGATGATTTTAATTAGTTATTTATTTTCACATAAATGATCTCAACAATAATATAATAAAATTTAGATAAATTGCAAGGTGAATTTAAATCAATAATATATATCTCCGATATGAATTATTATGCATGTATTATTCATTTTATATAATACAAAATTTTTATATTTGCAAACAATAGTTAATTTTATATAAAAATAGAAAAATATTATTTTTAGTTTTAAATATACTTAATAAATAAGTAACAATGTCACATCCTAAATATAAATATATTTTATTAATTAGATTAAAGTGTAATTTTCTTAAATGAATATCAGCTATTTTCAGAAAAAAAAAATGATACCAGCATAAAACCAAAGGGCAAAATTTTGTATCATTTTTACAAGTGTTACTAGAAGAATATTTATCTTTAAATACAGAATGAAAATCAATATTGTGCAAATAAACATATAATTAATGTCATATAAATAATTATGAGAGATTAACAATTTGATTCATTAAATTAGATTTTCATTAAAGTGGATATTTAAACTGTGACTTGAAATATTCTCTTACATTTATTATTAATGTAACTGGTTAATATGTAATTTGTACTTTAGGATTTAATTACAAAAAAGCTGTATATAAATTTTTACTTGATGTTTACAAATTTCAATTACAAGTTAATCTTAAGCTGATATTTCCACTTTAATACTCTAAAATTATTAAAGTAAACCTCTAAATTAGATTAATATTATCAATTATAAATTTAAAAATTCAAAACTTAAATAAATTGATAATTTCATGTTTGAAAATTATGTTTAAAAAAATGGATTAAATACTGCAATAAAAAAGGTAAAAGTAAAATTCATCAGTTCATGAATCCAATATATTATGAGTGTAGGTCAAATTTATCAAATAAAAATTTTTTAACACAAATTAAATTTCACAAGTTGTTTGTTTACACACACACACATATGTATATGGAGTTTCAAATGTATATGGTTGATATATATATGATGTGAATTACAGCCACTTTTGAGTACCTTCACATTTTTTTCTAAAGTTTAATATTTTTAATTAGTTTTCCATAAAATTAATAATAAAAATTAAAAATAAGTTTTATTCAATTTTGAATGATATGAGTAGTGTTAATTATTTTTATATAGATAGGTAAAGTTCAATATTTATTGCTATTTCCTTTAAACTATTTGCAATATGAAAAAAAAATTTTAATTTCCTAATTTAATATAATTAGTGTAATTAAAAAATTTCAATTTATATTTACAAAATTTCAATAAAAAATAAAGACAGATGTTAAAAAGAAGGAACACAAAAGCAGCCATTAGCAGGTTATCATACAGGCTATATTATACTTAACACCATAATTGTGAACACAATCAAAACTTAGATTTTACCAACTTACTTCAATTTTAGCAAAATGCCCATTTTTTACAAATAGAAGACAGTTATAAATTTTAAAATTTTAGTTTAAAATAAGTTCAAACGTTGATTCTCAGGACATAAATTCTAAAGTAAAGCGAAGAACTCTTGCTGCTAATCGATGCTCATATGGACTGGAAACTGATCGAAAGATCTACAAAAATCATGCTATACAAAACCATCAAAAGACCTGTTCTCACTTATGGATGCACCACCTGGTCTCTAACAAAGACTCAGTCAAATCAAATTGTAATATTTAAACGAAAAGTCCCAAGACAGATTTTTGGTATTGTAAATGAGAATGGAGTTTGGAGGCACAGATACAATTTCGAGTTCCACAGACTTTTAAGGAAGCTAACATCATCAACTATATTAAAATATGTCAATTGAAATTTGCAGGCCATACTTGTCAAATGGAGCCCTCGTCTTTGACCTCAAGAATTTTTAATTATAGATCCATAGCAAACAGGCCTAGGGGTTGGCCCAAACTCCAAGAGAACACAATGGAGAAGTATTCTAAGGAAAGCCTTGGCCCATTCTGGGCTGTCGTACTAAAGGAGAAACTTAAAATAAGTTTAAAATATTAGTCAATGCTCAGTTTAAACCAAGGATGTTCCCATTTGCATTTTTGGTTAGAAGGGGTTTATCTTATATCAGAATTTCTTCTTTGCTTCTTTAAAATATTTGAATGCACACATTTTTTTGTGATTGTAATATTAATCACAAAAGTGTGTATATGCATATTTCATTAAACAAACAAAAGTGATTTTTTTAAATGTCTTTAATTCCAATAAATTTAATAGTACTAAAAATTTAAATCTCCATAATGTTTACATGGTTCTTTGTTTTAGCCCCTTTCACATAATACTATGTAGAAAAATTGTTAACATATTTTTTACATTTTTAATATGTAAGCATGGGTTAAATCTCTTAATTAAAAATAATGAATCTGTAATAAGCAAATTAATGAATCGAAGACAGAACATTAACCATCTAAACTGCCAACTAAGTCTGACTTATTAACAAACTATGTATGAAATCCCCCTCAAAGTCCTGTCTAACAGCCTCATGTGGCAAGGGGGTGACCCTGCATGGAATGGGCGAAGTATATCGGGAGTATACTCCTGGTAGGGCCACCCAAGACGTGAAGGCCATTCCACTTCATCCAGCTAATGTTAGACAGGTGAACAAGAAAAGTCGGACTTCTGCCTTCTTAGGTGCTCAGGATAATTACTACCTACAGAAGTCTTCTGCCTTTCATGTTCATGACACCTTTGGTTTCACATACTGCATCGACTAAGATCCAGCCATCTTGGGACAATACTGTTCTCCCTGGGCAAACAAGTCTTTTACACCTGCACTTTGTGCAATAGTAACGAAGCCAGTCCTGAACATCTACTGAACTGCATTGGCTTTTCAAAACGTGAACTTTTTTTACAGCCCTGGAGCTGTCCTCGATTCTTTGAAGGTGAAGGATGTCATGGACCTAGTTTGAATCAAACCAGGGGATAAGAAAGAAAAAGATGTATGAAATTACTTGTTAAAACAAACATCAGGCAATTCAATGGATTTGACTTTATTTTACTGGAGTAAGATCCTCAGATGGCGATAATCTGTGTGGAAAACAAAGTAATCTTTGATACAATTAAGAGATTGAGTAAATCATTGGATAAGAACAAACTGAGAAAGTTGAGAAGAATGACTCAAAAGAATAAAGGCATTAAAATAAATTCATAAAAGCCAGAAAGGTGAGACAGATAAATGTTATAAAAAACAATGTTTTCCAAGAACTATGGCAGTTTCAACAAATTAATGTCATCCAGGACAGGTTTTAGTTTATTGCTTTTTGTGCTAGTCTTTTCTGCATTTTTAAACAGTCTGAAATGTAGAGGAGGAGTCATTTCTATGTTTGTTACAGAAGAGAACATATCAATTGTTTTTTTAAAACATTTTTCTAGATATTTTACTTTTTTAATTTTTGTATCATCAGTCAATAATTGAAGTAGATTTCTTTATGCTATTAGAAGTTGATGGTAAAGTGGATTTAGATGACAAAACTAAAAGTGGAATAGACACTGCTAAACTACTTTTCTTCGTTGGATTGTTGTTTATTTTTGCTTGTTTTTGCAAAGCAGAAGAATAGGAAACACCAACTTTTTTTTTCTGTTTTTTACTATTTGTCTTGCTTTAGGGAAAGTATAAAATATTTTATGTTTGTTGCAATTACTTCTTTCTCCAAGATCAAAATAGGGCAAGATTTAGAAAATGAAGCATGTGAACCAGAACAGCTACATAATCTGAAAATTTCTGAAGAACAATCATTAAGTTCATGACCAGATTGTACACATACTTCACATATAGAATCACTATCCCTACATGCCTATTGAGAATGACCATATGTCTGACATATGAAACATCTAAGATAGTTAGAAATATATGAGGGAAGCTTGCAACATATATAACCTGATGTTTGAATGTTTATACAATGTGAAGCACAAACTCCTTGACCACGAAGTTCTTCTAAAAATAAATCTATAAAATGTATGAAGTCAGGGTTAGAAAGAACAGCACAAGACTCATTTAAAATTTTAGCCAAATTTTATAAGATTACTCATTAAAAAAGCTTGTTTCAAATCAATTTGAACCAGATTTCCCAATTATAATTTTTTAACATTTTGTATGTTACCAAGAGATAATATGAGAAGTTTTTACATACAATAATGCATGAAACGTGCTTATAAACATGTAACAAGTAGGCTTCAACAACATAAGAATTAGAACCCATAGGATATTTGTAAAGCTTCATGCTCAACATCACCACCCATCATGGAACTCTATAAGGGATGGCAGCCACTGGCTCTGGACATTTACATCTTTAGATTCCTAGATACCTCAGATCAAAAATATATATTCCTAGATACCTCAGTACTGAACAACTGTACTCATCAAAACAAAGTAGAGGGGGCAATTCTGAGGAATATCTGAAATTATGCAAGTTGGAAAATTAAAATAACATGGCTAAAAATAAGGTAACTTTTTTTAAAACAAGGTTAAGCATAATATAACATACTTCAAAATAAATAAAGAAATTTTGGCTTACAATATTAACACAATTTTTGCATCAAATTTCGATAGCATATACTTCTGCTTCAAATATATCTAAGATGTTTATAATAAAAAGTGTTTCCTGTTTTTTAATAAAAACCACACACATTTTCAAATAACTCTGTAACCTAGTAGTAGACTACTCAGCCTAATCACTTAACATCATTCAATATTGAATGAACGTTTCTTTTAGTTTTCTTCATATGTTATTGGGTACATCTCCTAGCCCCCTTTTTTTTTTGTTGTGAATAACATTTTTTCCCAAATTTGTTTGACACAATCACATTAGGATTTTAAATTTAAATTAGCCCATAGAAGATTTAAAATCCCCTAGCAATTAAATAATTGTTTTCAGAACTTGAAAACTCGCAATGAATGCCATTATTTCATGTTGTTTGTGCTATTAAGACAATATATATGCAAACAAATTATTCAATGAAACATCTTCTTTCTAATAAAAATATGAAATATTTTTTTACTTATAAGATAGCATATATATTACATTCATCTTTATGTAACATATGCAAAAATGCAGGTAGTTAAAAATAAAGGAAAAAATTTAATTTAATGAAAGGCTTTACTGAAAATTAAATATATGATTATTAAAATGTCTAAAAATTTACAAATGAGAAATTTAATTTCAATACCAAGTATCAGATAAAAAAAAACATGCAAAAGAAAATTGTTTTTTTACTTCAAATAATAAATAATTTTCTCCAAAATTATATTAAATATGAAAATTTTTAATTAGAAAGAACTAGTTTTTTTGATAAAAGCTCAACCACAATATATATATCACAAATCAGACAGACAACTTTGATAAATTTAAAAATTAAAACCTAACAAAAACAGCAAAACCATTTCATATATGAGCATCTATAATAAAATTTTAAAACTTCATTTATATTAATGCTTAACAAGCATTTAATTCCAAGGTGTATAACAAGTAGGCATTAAGCTTTGTGTGTAAAAAAACAATTGGTTACTTCAAAATAAAAAAAATTATGAAGAAATTCAATTATGCAATAAAAATACATATAATTTTCAGAAAACTATAATTTATTGTATAAGATACTTAAACAAAAATATTTGACAAAATAGAATAGAAAAATCATTATTCTATAATGAATACCTTAACAGCAGATAACAATTTCCTTTCTGTTGTTGGTGTAAAAGCCCAAATATTCTTAGCCATTGATATTTCAACTACTCTGGAAGTATTGGCTTTAATAATAAAATAGCGAATTTTAGAATTTGTATGAGAAGAATGTCCATATTCTACACTGGTGGGCATTTGTGGCGTGAAAGGCTGAGATACTTGACTCTGAGGACTGCGACTTTTGTAAATCACATTGAAGCTGTTGGCAGGTGTATTGCTGTTTCCTGGCATCATAGCTGCTTGTTGTTCATCAGGAAAGCTAGAACCAGCTGAAATTATGCAAGTTTTGAAAAAATTTCTACACAATTTTCACAATTATATAAAATGAGAGCATAAGACAATTTAATAGGTTTTTGAGAAATATTTAAAATTTTTAATTTAAGATAATATGTTAAAGTCCAAAACTTAAGCCTTTTTTCCATGATTTAGATGAACTTCGGAAAAATATCAAATATAAGAAATGTAAAATTCATATGAAAGAAGTACAATGTAGTACTAAATATGAGGGGAAAGTATACTAACAACAAATGAATAGGATATAAAGAGTATGGAACAAATAAGGAAAAAATTGTAAAAATAGTAGTGATATGAAAATCATCAAGCTTAAAGATATACAATTACTTATAAAAAATTTAATGAATCAAATAATATAAAGCTTTAACAAACAATTTTTAACAGAAAACAGTTTATGATCACATTTAGTAGAAATTTTATGTGTCCCAATCTGTCAATATTCAACACTGCCTATCAGTTCTTGGGGTTTCCATTTCTCAAGAAGTATCTATTTCAAATGCCTGATAATCTTTTAATCGCAAAGCATATTTTCAAAATATCAAACATTATCCAATAAAATTTCATGATATTTGTTTATCACTCAAAACTCCCCTTGTGCTCACAAGGATTAATTCAATAGAAATCTACATTTTTAGATGGATTCAAAACTACAACAGTTAAACTTCAGGTGAAATTCAAATCCAGAAATTGATAAACTGAAGAAACATTTTTCATTCAGTTACCAAATTTGTATTGAAACTAAATGAACACTGACTAATATTTATTTTTCTAGAGGATTCACAACAAGCAAAGAATTTCTATATGGTCTTATAATGCTTTTGTGCTCCTTACATCACTCTAAATAATGGCACCGAGAACTAACTTTAAAAAAGATGTAGTGTTCAATATGGTGAGCAAATAAGTTGCTTTTGTGAATGTGTTTGTATACAGTACACAGCGACACTTGTTGCCCTGTTACTGAACTCTGATACAGCGCACACAATAGCAATTATGTCTCGATACTTATTTTTACAGCAACAGACAGCACAAATCTTACATATGACTTTCCTACTGAATTTTGTTCCTTGTTTTGATTGCAAGAACCCTTTTTTACAATTTCATGTATATCTACTTAAAATTTACATTATTGTTGTAATTTTACACACTAATATAAATATACATACATATAGTTTATAAAATTATATTTAAGAAGGAAAAAAATTAATAGGCAAAAATATAAAATCATTTCAGAAGCTAAAATATGCTAAAAGAAGTTCCCAAAAATTAACCAGTGTGCAACTGAGAATTCTTGAAATTTTTTTCGTACTTAAAATTTTTAAGAACTCGGGTTTGACAACACAACTTTTAAAATAGTTTATCTAGAAATACCATAATAAAATTTATGATAAAACAGTAATACCAAGCAAAATTTACAAAAGTTTCATCAAAATTAGAAAAATTTGGGATTTATTGGGCAAATTATTTGATGAAACAATTGATCCTAAGAATTTCCAGCTCAAAAGATATTAATTCATTTCTAATTAAGCTACTTTATTTGGCAATATATTCTATAAACTTCCCTTTTCTATAAATCAGAGATATTTTTTTTTAATTTCTAGATTTCAAGAATTAGTACATCTATTAGAATAATATTTTGTATTACCTCAATATGCAACAATATTAAACTAGGTAGACAATGGTTGGTTGGTTGGTTGGTTTTTATGGCGCAAGGTCCAGATAAGGACAAGCTGCGCCAGGTAGACAATGAGTAACATTCAAATTTTTTCAATGCAAAGAAATGAGTCAAAATTTAAAATAGAACTATTCATGAAAATACTGAGCATGTTGCAAATTATATTCCTTATTTGTAACATTTATGCTTTTAAGTTGTTATAAACTAACTATATATGAAATGAAGAATAATTACTAATCTAGAATTAAAAACTGTAAATTGATAAAATGATTATCTTGAAGGAAACATTATGCAGAAAAGAAAATACACAAATCTAAATGAAAATTAGCTAAAAAACACGAATAATATAAAGTTTAACAAACAATTTTTAACAAAAAACAGTTTATGATCACATTTAGTAGAAATTTTATGTGTCCCAATCTGTCAATATTCAACACTGCCTATCAGTTCTTGGGGTTTCCATTTCTCAAGAAGTATCTATTTCAAATGCCTGATAATCTTGTTGCCTGATAAATGTTTTTTTTTAAATATTTATTTTACTAATAAAATATTTTAACAAATATCAACATAAATGTTACATTTATAACATATTTTCCATATTTAATGATAAAATGAATTAACGCAATATGATTTGTATTATTCTTCGATTAACTATATTAATTTATAATGTTCAATTCTATTTATTTTCGTATATTGTAACAGAAAAATTCTTTGTTTCTATATACATACACATAAATACAAAAAATTTTAAGGCATAAAATTAATCTTGCTTTTGGAAAAATAAAGTTGCAATGCTGTATTAAGTTATACACATATTATTAGTGAAATTGTTCTCTTTAGCCAAGTTTCCCAACTTGTAAGAATATGACAAATCTTTTAACTAACAATAATTAAACAGCAAACTTCAAATTATACTTTCAAAGTGACATGTGATAATATAGGTCAAAAAGGTACAACATATAATTACAAAAACATTTTTAAAATATGGAAAAACATTATTTTAAAGTTAATGAATGACATGATGTAAACAATATAATGGAATATAACTTTTCACAGTGTCCAGTGAACCAGCAAGTTAATAAAATATTACCAAATAAAACAAATATCAATTTCTCAACAAAAAACACTACCTTAAAAACATTTTTGCTTAAAGAAATCATTATGTAAAATAAGTAGTAGAGAAGCAACACATAAATAAAGGTTTATAAATTAATTTTTTTCATAGCTTTTTTTAAAATCTACTTTTAGTATAAATTGCATCTTTAATATTTTTTACAAGTAAAGAGCATACATTTACTTTAACATAATGCTAGGTATAGCTGTAAAAATGTATGAATTACTACTAAAAACTTTTTTATTGTAATTACTTGCATATCATCCTATTCAGTTAAAAGTCGGAAAATTTAATTTATGCCACAGTGAAATTTTTATGAAATACCATTGCATAAAATTTTTTTAAAACACATAACTTAAGATCTTGACTTTAAAAAAAGGCACTTCATAATCTTTACGATCACAAACAATGGGAATTGGCTAATGTTAAGTAATTTTTTGATCAGTGACTAAAACTAAAATCTGTAGCATGATATATGGTGCTAAAACCTACAATGTCCATATCTGTTTTCTTAACCAAGTGCCCTGGGGTGCAAAATATATCTCAACGATGGGTGGTCAGCCTAATGTGATAGCCCTAGTGCTTAATTCCCAAGCATGCTTGGTAGTCAATTTTATTGATCCAGTAAAGTGATGAAAGGCTAAATTGACATTAACCAGTCAGTGTTTAAAACCTTGGACATGTACATTGGGAACATAAAATACTACTACTTTGCCATCAAGCTTATACATCAATGACTAACAGTATAAAAAGAGTAAATAAATATTAATACTGCTGAACATAATGCAAGATCTTACAAGATAATGATAATTACCTTGTTAATGAGTACCTATATTAATACTCCTAGAAAACTTAATTAAGCTTTGAAATTCATTTATTCATAATTTATATTGGAAAAAAATAAAAAATGAAATACCTAGCATGCTGTAATTGCTATTGGTGGTGAAATAGCCAGCATTTCTATGGTTAGGACTTGAAATTTGCTTCCTTAGATGAACAGGGGAGTTTATTTCATTGCCAGGGGGTTTAGGTCTTTGACCAATACCAGTAGGTTGTTGTAAATTCAATGCTTGATCTTCTGCAACAAGAACACCAGCAATTGTACGAATAACTGTTTCATCAGCTTGAGTTAATAACTTTGAGGGTGCACGTATACGTCTCAAGAAAAGGGCATGCCACTTCTGCCGTAACTGTAGCACAAGTCGAGCAATCTATGAAATTTATAAATAAATTATCAAAACAAAATTTACAATAAAATCTTTAAATTAATATATAATTACTATATAAGAAACGTTAAAAAAATACATGTATTGATAAAGTTGTTCATGAATAAAATTATTTTTTCAATAGTAAATAGCCAGTGTTTCTTTAACTATAGAGCAATACTTAAATTATTTAACATTTTATAAGCTAATTATGCATGAATAAACAAGAAACATTAATTTTGTTAAAAAAATATTTTATTATTAAAACTTAAAATTTAGCTAAATGAAACTAAATATTTCCATATAAAATTATTTGTATTAAACTTTATAACAAAATATATATTTGTTTTCTTATCTATGGTAAATGAAAATTTTTCCATACACCTTTAAATACCTTGAGATGCCTCTCTGGATTCTATGCTTAAAATCCTATATTTCTTTGTGTAGCAATTTTTGTAAAACGTTTTTTCCTTGAAAAACTTACCTCACCCCTTTTCCCTTACATTGAAATTACTTTATCACTTTCTAAATCAACAAGAATTTTCGACAGTATATTTTTTAACCATAACAATTCTTATTGTTGCCATGCTGTCATACAATTTCATTTTCACAAATGTGTCATGAATTAATATTATTTATACAAAAAGTAATAACAGTAACAGGAAAAATGTTTTCTAATAGAGATAATGTAAGAGCAATGAATAATATTCACATTTTTGCAAACACTGATAAATTTATGGAAAAATTTTTTAGCAATTTTGAAAATTAAAAAAATTTCTGTTTTTTCTTCATTATTTTCCCCTAAAGTAAAAATATTTTTCAGTTGATTTAAAATTTTACTTAAGTTTTATACTTAAGTAAAATTTGAATTCAACTCAAAAATGAATATCTTTGTAATTTTTAGTCCTTAAAAATCATACATTTTTAAGGACTAAAAACTACAAAGATACAGACAGAAGATGTTTGAATTTCAAATAATTTTTACAATTGTAGTTTTATTGCGAAATGTTTCAATAAAAATTATTAGCCAGTTCTTCAAAAACATATAATCACTTAACTTCTTCTAAGAAATATATAAGTTGGAATGTGTACAAACACATACAATTTTATATTTTTGTTTTTATTTAATTTAAATGCTTAGTTTTTCATTTCTTTCTTAATACATCTTATTTTATTAAAAAATCTAAGAAATAAAATTAAAAATATTTGATATGCATTTATTTTTTGTGATAAAATAATTTAGTTCAAGTGGTTGGTTGGTTGGGTTTTATGGCGCAAGGTCCAAAATTGGACATGCTGCGCCAAAACTATGATTTTGATTTTTTTATTTATTTATTTATTTATTTTTTTAATAACCCAAGCAACATTAGAACATTAAAAATTAAAAATAATTGTATATAGAGTAATTAAAATCCCTAGATATATATAGAGACATACACAAATATATATAAAAATAAATAAATATAATAATAAAGTTTAAAATTAAATCAAATATATTGTAAAAAGCCTATTGCTCTTAGAAACGCAAATAGCTTTCGATGGGGTGGATCCCCCAATAAATCAGGTAAAGTTAAAATATCTGTTTCAAAAAAGTGTATACGCAAATAGTTAAAATTTGGACATGAAATTAAAATATAATGCACAATGTAAGATTCATCACACGTTCATGGATTAAGTTCACTTAGAAGCAAATGTCTGTGTGTGAAACGTGTGTGTCTGATACAAAGGCGAGTCAATTTAACAACTGCACTTCATAACAGTAAAATTGATAATGAGGTGTGGGATGAGAAAATGATATGGATTTTGTTTCCGACCTGCAAGTTCCATGATTCTTCCCAAAGAGAATAAATAAATCTTTTTATACCTTTTCTCACATCTGAGAGCGGAACCAATGGTAAAATTGGATCTTCAGCAGCCTTTACAGCTGCATCCGCTCTCTCGTTTCCATCAAGACCTACGTAACTTGGTATTCAACAAAATATTATTTTATATCCCTTGCAAATCTAGTTCAAAAACTGGATATTAACTTTATTAAATCAGTTAAGAAAACATAGGTGAAATTAATTTGAAAGACATGAAAGATAAAACAGAGATATATGAAACTTTGATCTTGGTTTATGACATCCACGTTTTTTTCATGGATGAGCTTCAATTAGAAAAAAGTTTGTGTGTGTGTGAGTTATAATGTGGCATTAATATTGAAATATTTTGTAAGTCTCTACAAAAATAAGTTTACTGATACATAGATATTCAATTTATATATATATCTGTAAGCTTATTTTTGTTTATATGTATATCTTGCGTGCGGATATTTCCATATAAAGTGTTTCAAAAAAACAATTCACATTCTTTTAAATCAAGATATAATTTAAATATTTTATCAATTTGCTGAGTCAAAAAGGAGTAATAAAAATATTAATGAACATATGGAAGTCAAATTTATTGTTGTGGCTTTTTCCTCAAGCTAGATAATGTCCAGGAGGTTGTAAATCCTCAAAAAGTCATAAACAGTAAGAAATTTGCAAAACCTAAGCTTTTCAATAAAGGAATCCTGAATAACTTATAACTTTTTTTCAAAAGCTATAATGATGTCTCAAAAGAAAATCTTTTTTTAATGGAATTACACGTTATTTCTAACAGGAGACATACTTCAAATGGGTATTATCAGAACTTGGTCAAATAGATTAAGCAATTATCACATTTCTGTTATCTGCCAAAATTATGACAACCAATAGATATTCAATCTTCAGAAAGAGTGTTTATTCAATGTTTCTAAGATAATTTCATAAAAAAATTAAGATAAGAAAGAAGGCATAAAAAATGTAAACTAAAGAAAATCTTATTAAATTTCTTAAGAAAGAGATATTTAAAATGCTGCTATATTAAATAGGAAATACATAACAAAATATCTTTTGCATACATATCAGAACAAAAACTACAGTTTATATTTAAAAATATAGTACATATTTGAAGTAAAGCATATGATTTCAGCCATGATTCAATTAGATAAATGCAAACAACTTTGACCTTGAAGCTTTGACATGGAAGAATTTTTACTGAATAATATATAAGTTGCACATCGATTCACTTTTGTCTATATCAATGCATATTTCTGGCTAATATTGAAAGCACCATAATGCATACAGAAAATTTGAGCTGTTACAAAAAGTGCCCGAAACATACATTAGCATCCACATATTTTAAGAGATTAATATGGCAAATTTGATAATAACTAATGTAGCCATAGCACAACTAAAAACTGGGATCTACAAATTAAAGTGGATTCTGGACCATTACAAAAACCAAAATCAAAAATGGGATTTGGACTTCTGAACTACTGTACAGAAAGCTGAAATTCAACTCCCAGTTCAGTCTTCAACTTGTAAAAATTTTATAAAGTTGCAAAAATAGTAAGCCCAATACCTTTTATTTCAAAACTCCTAGAAATATAAATTTACTTGACTTTCAAAGAACTTTTGCAGGCTATTTAAAATTTCTCGGATAAGAAAATTGAGTTAGTTTATAAATTTCTAAGTGTATGCCATTAAAATATTATATTCCAAAAAACCTCTACAGCAATTCCAATTTCCTCTTAGAATTTGAATGCTGGCATAACTATGCCAAATTAAGTATAAAATTAATAATAAAAATTGGAAAACACAATAAAAAGATTAACAATAAAAAAATTAGAAAACCCAGAATAATGAATAGTATAAAGAATCAAGTATGTTAAACACATTAAATAAAATCAAGTATGTTACCATATTTTACTGTATATATAACCCACAGTGGCGTAACATCCGCAAGCCCCTTTATTTGAGCAAAAGAAAAAAAGCATTGCATTATCCGCAGTGGTGTGCATATAATCTGCGACAATTTTTAAAACAAATAGTCGAAAATTTATACTGCTGATAATTTGAAGCCAAATAAAATTAAAAGTACATTCATTATAATTAAAAATATAATAAATTCTAGAGAGAGAAAAAACATTTATAAAGATCTGTTAGAATCCACCTGAACGCAAAGTGTGATTAACTGAGATGAAAGCTCAATATCGATCTATGTCTGAGAAGATTCTAGTAACTTAATCGATTTTTAGATTTTAATAACTTTCAAAACATGGTTTAAAAATATTTTTTTAAAATAAACTATATTTGTTTCATTAATAGTTAAATGAAAGAAATGGATTACTGCACAATGAATACATTTTTTTTTCTTTTTGTACCGTGCACTTTTTGTTCTTCACTGTACGTTACACGTTTGTCAACATTTTTTCATTTGCCTCCCCTATAGCTTTCAATTTAAAATTTACACTGTGAATTAATAATTAGCACTTCCCTTTGACAGTATATTAATTTGAATGTTTTCAGAGCGAAACAGATCATGACAAAATAGAATGCGAGATGACATTAACGAATTGCAACTTTAATAACCATTCAGAAGAACTGAATTCATTCTTGAACATAATTGAACAATGCTGATTACAGTTAAAATAAGTGAATATTGGTGCCATCTTTTATTTATTTTATGAAACATAAATGGCGTTTTATTTCAAACCTTTATTATAAGCTTTTCTGATGAAAAATATTTTTTTATCAGATTATCTGCCGCAGAGTATAATACGCGCAACGAAATTCAGAACTTTCTTTAACACATAATCTGTAAATTATATACAGGAAAATACAGTAATTCAGAAAATTTAACTCATTTCAAAATTCACCCATATTAATTAGAAAACCAATGTTACTCATTCTCTGCCTGTTCTTATGAAAATATAAAGCAAACTTCAATAGCATCTTACAGTATATCCAAATCTAATAATATACTTTTTCTTATTTCACTTTTTCAGCTTCATCTCCAGATAATTATCAAATATTCTGTAAGAACAAATTTTCTAACATGTTAATATATTTTATACTTATTTCTTCTCCTATATAAATCTATGACAACTGTTTGCATTACACATTAACTGTTTGCGTTTTCTTTGAGAAACAATATTTTTTCAAAAATAAATTTTCTAACAAGGCATTTATTCAGTAAGAGGTAACTAATTTGAAATATGAAAATATGAGTGATAATTTAACAATAAGCACAAAAATAATTTTATAAACTGCCAACAAGAATTGAGAAAAAAATTGTATCAAATTTCTGAGATAAAATATTTTAAATAGTTTGGATTTTATTTCATATATCTATTTTTAACATGAATAATTTTTGCAAAATTTTAAAATACTTCTCAATTTGTTTTTCAAAATTTTCCATAAGAAATGGAAGAATTTAAAATTCAGAATCTTTCAGGAAAATTAGAAAAGTTAATTATACTATTAAACATCTGAAAAATGCTAAATTGGTCAGGTTAGGTAGATAAGAGTAGGGCACTATTTTATAGCATTGAGAAACAATATAAAAATAATTTATGCTTAATATATATTCTCTGACTTTTAATCTTTGACTTAAAGAAAAAATCCAAATTTCTTTTGTGTGATAACTTTACAATTTCTTCAATATTCTTAGATTTACAATGTCAAATGTTAAGCAATCTAATTTTTATTTCAACAGTTCATGAGTTTGGTTGTGAATGCTCATAGGTTGTGAATGCTTAAAGTGTTTTGAAACATACTTTAAATAATAGGTTTTGGTATACGTAGAAAAAAAAGACCATTGAGAGAAACAAAAAAACTTAGATTTCTAGTTTGTGAGAGCCCGTATCAAAAGTAAAAACTCCTAATCATAAAGCAATTAATGGAAACATTAAATTATTTTATGACTGAAATTGTATTCATAGAAGAAAGTTTTTCTCTTCAGCCAACATATTTTTTCTGTCACTATCATTTGATAAAATATCCCCTTTCACTATTTATAAATTAGATACTTTTATCTGCCCATACTATTGTACCAAAATAAGAAACCAAATATGATACTTCTGTATGATATAATATAAAAAAGAAAAATTGTATAATGAAAGGATAAGACATTAAACATGCCAGTTAAAGAAAAAATTGTACAATATTGTAAGCAAATAAACAAAAAGTATTATGAATTATTTTATTGTCTTAAAAGTTAAAATTGTAAATAACTGACGCAGAATAAAAAAGTTGCAGTCTAGATTACAAATATTTGTATAAGCATCAGCTATAACATAAAATTTATATATGTGATTCTAAATTAAATAATAAATTTATAAATAAATAAAATTTCATAAAATAATGATTATATACATATATATATACATACATATATATATATATACATATATATATATATGTATATATATACATATATATATATATATATGTATATATATACATATATATATATATATGTATATATATACATATATATATATATATATATATATACATATATATATATACATATGTATATATACATATATATATATATATATATATATATATATATATATATATATATATATATATATATATACATATATATATATATATATATATATATATATATATATATATATATATATATATATATATATATATATATATATATATATATATATATATATATATATATATATATATATATATATATATATATATATATATATATATATATATATATGTATATATATACATATACATATATATATGTATATATATATATACATATATATATATATGTATATATATATATATACATAGATACATACATATATATACATACATATGTATACATACATATGTATACATACATATATATACATACATATGTATACATACATATGTATACATATATATATATATATATATATATATACATATATATATATATATATATATATATATATATATATATATATATATATATATATATATATATATATATATATATATATATATATAAACTAAAACTAATCAGAAAATTACTTCACTCAAATGAAATTTAAATTCATTTTAGAGAAATTTTTTTCCATAAAAATCTAATTTTTTATATTCTCAAAAAGTTAACAATAACATTTTACACTCTAGTATTAATAATATTAACTCATCTGATTAAAATCCACTAAATTATCAAAGTTTAAAATGTCCTTGAAGCTCTTAGGTTAAAAACATATATTGAAATTCAAGATATAAAAAAAAATTCCAATTTATCAGACATTGAATATAATGATGGAGTAAATGCATAATTCTATGAATATTAACATATTTAAATAACAAATTAATTGATTGAATTTAATAGTCTAAAAAATATAAAAATGCCATTTAAAGAAATTATTTCATAAGCATTACAATATAATCCTAGCAACATTTTTCATAACATAAAAAATATGTATCATTACAAGAGGTAACTTTTGTATTGTATGACTTTTGTGTTGTTGACTTTTGTATTGAAAGTTTTGCCAATACAAAAGTTACATGAAGTAACTTTCGTATTGTCAAAAGAGCAATATGTAAACAGCTTCACAAAAGTTACTTATATGAGGTAACTTTTGTGAAGCTGTTTACATATTGTACTTTTGCCAATGGTAAAAAAATATCAGACCAAACAAACTTTCAAAGATGACATAATATAAGATTTCAACTAGCAGAAGCAATTGCAACAAGAACATTCCAACTTTTAGGATGTTTAGGCAGGCCTTTCTCAGAATCAAGGTGTTTTAAGTCATGATAACATACTAACAGCAAAACAGGACATATTCACACATAGAACAGCGTATGGATACAGAAGCTCAGTGAAAGAAATTACCTTGTATTGAAGCAGATTGTAAAGCCTAAATAGAAAACTGCAGTTATATTTACAGTACAATTCAATCAGAATCTTATACTCCACTATCAACAACTACAGTTGGGGAAGGTTGATAAACAGAAGATTTACAACACAGCAGTAATCCTCAAACCACTCATCTCAAATATTAATGACTTCTATTATCCACACGAGCAACACTGCAATAACCGCAATGTATCTGATCTATAGATAAATTGGAGATAAATATACAAATAATCCGTTGCATTTTTCTCACAATAAAAAAAAAAGAGAAACAGAAGACAGCTCCACAAATGTTTGATCTTGTGTGTCACCTTGAGTGAACTGTTAAGAATGTAGACATCTGCCATGGCATGATAAACAAGGTCTCAATTTTCACAGGTCTAATTACAATCCTGAAAGAAATTATAGGAAAAGTAAGGAGAAATTTTGGTAGATGAAATCAATCTATGATGTAAGCTTTGTTTCCAACAAAATAATTTCTCAAAATGAAAAATAGGGCTCCTATTCTAGCTACTAGACTTGCTTAATGTTGATGAACATGAGGATCAAGTAAACATCTACATTTGCATGCAGTCATATGACTTCAATTGTTATAGTTTCAAGCATTAAATTCAGAATCTTTACTGAAATTTTTATATTATTTCCATGAATATGGAACTATATTGTTTTAAACATTATTCAACTCTTATGGGATTCAATTACCAGGCAAATATAAGTAGCATTACATGCCAAAAGAAGTTATAAGCAGTATTATAATATTATCTGTAAAGCCATTATTTGTGCCATTATTTTGATAAAACATCTGTAAACATAACTGTCCCTCTAAATGTAATAAAAAAATTAATTTTGCTCAATAACTATCATTTACACTGAAAATACTGAGTATTTTCAAATAATCAATTTACATTAGTTAGATATAAATCATTGATTAGTCAGATGATATCTTTATATAATATAAATCATTGATTAGTCAGATGATTTATATTAGAACAGATTACCAATTACATACGGAACATAGAAAATGTGCATGAAACATTCATTACAATATATTACCTCAGGTTCTACTCTGAATGATATCCAATCATCTATTTTAAACATGGCTTTCTGACTGTCATACTTAGAATCATCTTCGCTGTCTTCTTCCTCCATATATCCTTCTAAGCGAGCTACAATGATTATTAATTAAGGACATTAAGGATGAAGAAAAACGATGAATCAAAAACTCAACAATGAAAAAATAATGTATAAAATTGAAACAATATTTTTACATTTAAAACTTTTTATACCTACAAACATGTTGATAATATATACTATAAAGTAAGAATAAAAATAGTTCACTACTCAAATTGAAACTTTCCCGAGAAAAATATATATTTATTTTTTTTAAAAAATATCATTCATTATTTAATATAAAAATTTTATCACTACCTAATGCATAAATTACATTTTTGTTTTTATTAGATATACACCATAGATATTCATAACTTTCACACACATCTAAAAAATATGAATGTCAAATGAAAAACAAAAAACTGCTATGCAAAATGAAAGAAGACAATATTTAGTAAAAAATAAAGATTTTGTTTCATAGATGAAACTTAATTCAAATTTCTTTATAGTTAGTTTTTACTGCTTAAACTTATGGTCACAAACTTCAAATATTATTCTGCCACCATTCAAAAATCATGCATTCTCCAATTTTTCATCACTCTTAAACAAACATTTATCCCCAAGAAACACTTTTGGATTAAGTAAACAGAACTTCTGCGCAAAGCAAGGTCCGGACAACAGAGTTAGATCAAAGTTAGATCAAAATTATACAATCCTCATCAATTCTTAGATTTAAAGTGGAGGAAATTACTATTATGAAGAACAATTCTTAAAAAGCCTTCCTTGTCTTTAGCTTTGGAAAGCATCCCATAGTTTTTTTAGTTTTATAATAAGGACTTGCATTGTCCACAGTTCCTTATGGCATGAAATGATATTTGCATACACAATATAAAAATGTTCACAATAATTAAATGACCAAAAAAAAATTCAGTAATTTAACATAATTATTTTCAGAAAAAAAGACAGAAATCTAGAACTTTGTACTACAGAAACATAAAAAAAAACATTTCCCCTTTTTTGCATACAATTAGATGAGGAAAATGGTGTGCATATTTCATCAGGGTTCATACTGATTCTCGAAAACAAATTTCAAGAGATTTTCAAGAGTCATACACAAAAATATTCTAAGAAATAGAAACATTTATAAGTTGAATATTATTCTCTATTACTGTTGAACAAATATAAATGTAATTATGAACACAAAACATTTTTCAGTTGTTTCACATGATATCAATAAATAATTTACTAATATGAATAATTTTAAATTAAAATAAATTTAAAACTAGTTAACCCAAATGTGGTCAATGAGTCTACAGCAACAATGGAAACAATTTCACTTAAATATTCAAAATTCTATTCATTAGCTACTTAGTGTATATTTTGTAACTTTTTCACAAGCCTTTCCCACTAATTTATTGTGAGCATACAAGATTTATATAAGCATTTCTGTTTCACTTCAAAAAATTTAAAACAAAAACTGAGATGGCAAACATAAATTTATTAGCCATTCTTCCATACAAAATAATGAACAGAAGTTATACCTTGATCAGGTTCGTGAAGAGCATCTAGAGGAAGTCGAGCTGGACCGGAAAACAGAGCAACCGTGATTGGTGTGACAAGTGTACAGGTATGAGCATGAGCGAAACTACCAGCACGCATCATTTCTTCATAAAACAACCAATCAGAGGGTAACTCATTCACAACTTGTTTACGTAACTTGGAGATGGTTTCTTTGGATGACATTGGAAGCTTGTTCAAGACAGATGAATGGTGGAATCTAACTTTGCTTTCTTTCCTTTGATAAACAAACATTTATGAACATTACACAAGCAAATTTTGACATAAATTGTGATAACCAGATAATTTAAATTAAAAATATCTAAAATGTAGTAACGTAAAAATATTTCGCAATTTTCCTGAAATTAAATATATTTAAAATTCCCTACAATTATTAGAAAATTGAAAAAACTGTACAGTAAAATGAATGCAAATACTTAATTTTCCAAAAACATTAATAATTAAGTAAATTTGTTTAAAAGTTTTAAGAAAATAAATAACTAATGAATCACTCTGTTTTTCGTAATAAATAAACAATATTTTATTAAATAATATAAATGTAAATTCTAGCATGAATAATTAAATTTTATTTTATTTCCTTTTGAATTTTTTAATGGTACAATATAATTCATAATGTTCATTTAAATTTTTCTGGCTGAATGAAAATATACTACACATTTTTAAAATCAAATTTACATTAAAAAATTATGCTTAAGCATTTTTTAAATAACAAGAAATAAAATATAATTTATCTTATATATTAAAACATTAAAAAGAAACAATATGTATTCTTTTTAATTATTCTAATTATTAATTGTATAATATTAGCATTTAATTTAATATCCCACTAACACCAAAACACATTTTTAACAGCCGGGCCATTTTAAAATCTCTGGATTAGCTCGGAGAATTCCACATGCCTGACATTGAAAAAAGTCTATACAATGAAAACATCAAAAAAATAGCTAGCTGTGTTCTGCACACTCAGGGTCATCATTAGTTCTCCTCATTAACACAACACCAACAATATTTAATTATTTTAAAAGAATTTATAACCACAGTAAAGTAATTAATTGAAATAAAATTTAAATTTAAGAAGCCTAAATTTGTTTACTTACTGTGTTATGAGTTGTTGTCGTTCCCTATCAATACGTATTAAGTTAGGGTAAGTTCCAGCACAAAGGGCAGCTTTAATAACAGGCCATATTTCAGAATTGCTGTTTAGATCTCGGATATCACCATTGCCTCTAGCCCTAATGAATCCCGACGCTCTAAGTTGACCCAGCAATTGTGATCGCATGCCAACAATCATTTCCATTGTGGCATGCGAAAGAAAATTTCTAGAGCAGAAATTTCTTTCATGGCCTTCATTTTTAGCTTTTTGCCATGCCTAAAATAATTATTCAAATATTTAAAATTATTGCCTAAAAAGTCTTTAAGGATTTTAAAATATATAAAATAAAAGCTTTTTCTTACAACACAAAAGTAATATAAGAAAAGCATGACAGCCATCTATAAAATGTAATGTACATATAATATCAATTTTAAAATTTGGAAAAAACTAAGTTTACTAGTGCTGCAAACACTTAACACAATTAAGAGTTCATTACATCAATTCAAAATTATCAATTATTAAAATGCCAATAAGTTTGCTCAAATTTTTAAAACTTAAAGTAATATGAAGTTATTTGTGAGTTAATATATTTAAATTTTAGAATTTTTTTCAATAAAATATTGTAATTTATTAAATATGATTTTTTTAATATTAAAAAAGTAATTTACAAGAAAATATAAACAAAGTACAATATTATATAAATTTACTTTTCTGCAGAAGTTTAAAGCCAACAGGAATAATTTTTGCAGTCATCCAAAATTTTCTAGATAACTAAGTTAAATTTTAAGGAAAAGAATTAAACTATTAGCTTATACGAAAATTTCCATATCTTGATAATAACATGAAACATCATTAAGTATTATTAATATGTATTACTTAAAGATTTATATATGAGATATATCATATTTTATACTTAAAGTACCAATTTTTAATGTCTGATATTTTTAATTTAATAGGTAAATAAAAATATCATATAAAAAAAAAGATTTTACACATCAAGCAAAATGATTATTTTAAAATTAATACATTATAACTTCCCATATTTAGGTTAAAATGCAAAATTATTTAGGTTATAATTATTTAACCATAAAAACTTACCATATTAAACAAAAATATGGTTGATGACAAATTTTCAGAGACATGTTACTTTTACAGAAAAATATCCCTACACAATTTAACAGCTTAATATTACTCATAATTATATGCTGCTTAATTAAATACATTAAAAGAATTTATTTCATAAGTTTTCAAGTCCTTGAGAAATTAGCTTTAAAAATGAAGCTAAAGCATTTTATTGTAGAACTTAAGCATTCATTATTCATAATAAGCTCACTATAATCGAAAAATTATGATTGAAAGTAAAAAATCAAATTTCCATGAATTATTAATTTTATAATGTTCTCAAAATAAATGTTATAATATTTACGAATTTGTAAACAATTAAAAAACTGAATCAAATTTATGTTGATTAGTAAAATATATTAATATTCAAGTACAAAATGATAAAAATGTACTTTCTTGAAATACTAGCAAATTCTAGTTTCAAGCTACATGCACTCATTTTTCATGGAGGTATTTGCGGTCTAATTGTTATGATATTAACAAAAGATAGTTTGATGTTAAGTGTTGGGGATCTTTTGCTTGGTTCTTGTTTCTAAACTCCCATCTGGTTGCTTACAACTAATTGATAGAACATTTGCTCTGTCTAGGTACTGGAAATTATGCAGGTGCAACACCTAAATCCATATTTATTACAATGACATCTGATTGTATAATTTGTTATTAAAATGTAAATTTATTAATCATTTAAAATTAACTCAAAGGTATTATATAGATTTATAAAATATACTTACATAGAAAGCCATCAACAGAATTATAAAAATACATTTACACACAATACTTATCAATTAAATAAATTTTTAAAGTGCAATTATAACTTTTAAAAGTGTCATAAAATTTTTGTATAAATTTTTTCATTTATACTAATGATAGATCATAAGTATATAAATGAACTCAACTCATTGAACTAATACACTGATCAATCAACTCTAACCTGAAATGCTCTCAGCAAAACCATATGATCACTATAAGTATCCCCAGCAAACTTCCTTTTTACAACTGCAACAGCTCTTTTCTGTGCTGGCTGTGATGGTAACAAAACTAAAAAAATATGGAAATATTAAAAGCATTTCATAACATATGCTTCAATTTTAAAAGTTGAATTATTAGTCAACAAAATCTGATTAAATATAAATATTATGATTTTAAAATACATTTAAACATTTTTTTTAATTTTCTCTTTTAAAATATTTACTATTTTTATATCATTTAAATTTATTTCTATCCAATGATTAATTTTTTTCATTTTAAGAAATATAACAGCAAAATAAATATAATATTAAAATTTGATGCGTAGTTAAAAAGAAAAGTTTCAGGATGATTATTTAGTAAAAATACTTTTTCATAATTAAAATCTAACTAGACCAGAATTTTTTAATTATGAGACATTGTTTTTCTGAACTTGTTTTAATAGTTTATTAATTTTAATATAGCTACTATCAAAAATATTTTAAGCTCCATAGAGCGTAACTGAAAAATTTACTATATCAGCCTCCAGAAATTTTAATGTCCCACCTATAAATTTTGTATTAAAAATATAATTTCTTGAATTTTGAAAAAAATTAATTCATATCCAGTTTTTATTGACAAATTAAATAATCTGATAAATATAAAAATAAATAAATATTTTAATAAGAGATTAAAGCTTAGAATTGTGCAAATAAAATAAAAATTCAATTTTAAGGATCAGAAAAGCATTTTATTACAAGAACAAATTATGTAAAATATAAAACTAATTTAAAAATATACTAAAGTTAAAATTATTAAAAAGGTGTAATATTAAAAACATACAATAGTTAATTTCAGCAGTTTCCTTCCCTATACTCATCTGATGCATAAAAATAATTCACTTTGGAAATATTTTAAAAATTTAAGTATTTATAAAAAATGAAATAAAATCAATGAATTAAAGAGCTACAGACTGGAATTTTTGATACAAAGAAAAATTATTACATTATATATATTATACAGCCATTAAAATTTGTTTGGCAATTGATCTACAAAACACTATTCAGGAAAAAAAAGAAAAAAAAAAAGAAGATAATTTTCCATGGAATTTCAAACACAAAAAAATTACATAACTGAAGCAGAAATATAAAAGTCTTTAACAGTGTCATATACTCACATGGATCACGATAAGATAAACAGCAGACAATTGTCAGCACAGGATCTAAGCATTTTAAGACAACTGAATAAAGAATCATTTTTCCAAGACGAGGATCAATTGGTAAATCTAATAGATGAATGCCCAATTCTGTTAGTTCTTCCCAAGGATCAAGTGCATCAATTGTCTGAAGAAAGGGATATTATGATTTAGATAATATTAGAAAAGAAACTATATTTCATCTAAATTTGAGTGTTCTTCAAAGTGAATTATTAAATATATTAAAACAAATCCAATGAGGCCCATACTTTTCATAAAAAGTATTCAATATTTCATAGCTATAATTTTGATATTACATACAATGCATATTAAATTATAATAAATACAATATATATATTCACTACAGAAACTTGAATAGATAATAATAGTTATTAAAAAAGTTGACATATATGTTTATTAATTTTATCTAGAAGTTATTTTGAGACTAATAAAAAATTCATTCATTATAAAAGATCTTTTGATTAATTTGATATAAGATTTTTTGATATTCCATTTCAGGAAGTAAGTCAAATCATTACCAAACAAAAATAAGTAAAGAAATATTTTTTCTTATAAAAAATTGTATTTTTTATTTCTTAGGTAAAGTTACACAATTACATATCCTGATAATGGAAATATGTAAGTCTCACAACTGACTTAGAAAAAGTTTTTTTTTTCTTTACTTTACTTTAAACCAATTTTGCTTTTGCAATCCTTTTGTCATCAAAGGATCCTGTTCTGCAATGCCATTTCATGGCATTTTATTTGAAATTAAATTTCATTTTGTGATTTCAAGAGGGAAGCTGTTTTTGATTTATCATGTTCAGAATAAATCTATTGCAAACATTTCACCAGCAATTCTCAAATACAAAAATAAAAAAAATATATAAATAAATAAAAAAAATATATAAATAAATAAAAAAAATAAAAAAGAAGAAGAAAATGAAATTGACAGATGCAAAAATAGGAATTCTGTATATATTTACTAAGTAGTGTTATTTCGCGTTATATACTAACAATTATGCAACACAAGCATAGCGATGATTTTTTACTTATTAGTGATGGTCTTATAAAACCATAAATGGACCATAAAATAAAAAAGGGAAGAATTCCATTTTTTATAGGGAATACTGATAAATAAAAAAATCATGATTGAATGGATTCTAATGCGAATTTTTTAGCAATTATCTTTTCTTAAATATTTCATCCAGTATCAAGTCTTCATATACAAATTATATGTACATTTGATAGAATTTCCCTTAAAATGCAATTATATATTTTTTTAAAATTTTTTTTAATAATTGAAATCAAACAAAATTATGATTAAATATTACTGAGGTATCAAAAATGTATTTAGTAGCATATTTTAGCTAATATTAAATAATAAATATTTTTTCCTTTCCAAGATTGATTTGACCAACTGTTTGAAATTTCCTTGTTCACCAAAGATCTGATTTTATCACAATCTTTTTAAAATGCATTAAAGATTTTATGGCCTTTATCATCTCCAAAGCGACCTAATTCTTTCTTGTTAGCAGAAATAAAAAATAACAATTGAGACAATTTGTTAAATCATATTACAAGTGATTTATAGATTGGGAAATGTTTAATTATAAGTAATACCCTAAGAAATGATTAATAATAAAAAAATGGAAAAGCATTAGGTTATAGATTGTTATTGTTTTCAATCCTATCTGATTAGCCATTAAGCTAAATTAGATCCATGAAACCATGAATTGATAAAAAGTCCAAAACTACAAAACAAGTCATCCTTTTTAAGTCTTGGAAAAAGAGAATTGTTATCGGAACATCAGGTGATGTGGAGCACCACAAAAGGCTTCACTTTAGCTTTATTAGTTTTATCTGGGAACTTTGAAATAACCTTCATATAAGGCGAACCTGACAAAAAAAATTTTAGTGTACTTTTTGCCCTTTCTGCCCAATCCAACCTCCTTGTTACTTTGAAGAAATCAGCAATACTTATGGAAGAGATTACTGCTTTACACATATTGCCATCAATTTTAGAATTAAACACATAAAATAAATTTAAAAAAAACTAAAGTGTATTCAAAACTTATGCATACCTAATTTAAAAAAAAATTCATATTTGATTTAAAAACAAATATCTACCACGTTTCTATAAAAATATTTATGCTGTTTTCCCATTTTTATGATTCATTTAATGAGTTATTTATTATAATCAAATATATTTCTAAAAATCCATATTAATAAATATTATATATCTATATATTATTTAATACTATAAACTACTTGCAGTTAAATTGTCACTAACAGATATTAAATAAAAACATTTTTAATATTAATATACAATCAAAATACATTAATTTAGAAAAATGAAAACTATGTTTCCATATCTGACAACAAATAAAATTTTTAAGCTGTAGTATCTTTTGGTTTTCTTATACCAATATGCAGTTTTGCTTAAAAAATGAAACAATTTGGTTACATTTTGACATTTATAAAAATATATGCAATAGTAAATACAAATACTTGAAAAATAAAGAGCTTATGTGTTTAATAATATATATATATTAAGAAATATCTACAAAATTGAGCTTTAAGAATTAAAATATGAATGCTGATGAATTCTACTTTTAATACCAAGACATTTGAACATTTTAAAAAGGATATATTTATTTTGAATAGTATTTTATTATATTTCATTTTAATATCATCATATATTTCATTTATTTAATTTTAAGAATAGTAACCCAAATCGATTAAGTTAAAAGTGGATCAAAGCAGATTTTAAAATTAAGGAAATATATGCTGTTTATACTAACACAATAAAAGTTCTTATTTATTAAAAAATATATAAATCATTTTTCTCAAAGCTCTTTATATGTATGCAGTATTAATCTTACAATTGCCATTCAATAAATTTGGAGAAGTATTTTAAATTCAGAGAAGTTTGACTTTACATGCAATTTTAGTACACGGCTTAAGAGCTTATAATTCATGCAAAAACCATTGCATTGCACGAATTAACCACACAAACAAATATCTATGTATTTCCCAATGTTTTGCTAAAAAATTTAGTTAAAAAAAGTATTTATATATAGCATTTACCTTTAATAATGTGACAGCATTCCTGGTAACCATGAAAGGAGGAGGATCAGGAGCTTTCGCCAAAAAGTCTGCAATAGGTGCATTGGGTGGAGCCAGAAGTTTTGCTTGAAGACATAATTCATGAATGGGAACCCGAAGTATCTCAGGAACTTGAAATTTTCGGAAGCTATTAAACCTTTTTCTGCTATACAAATGATAACACAAACCAGGTCTGCAGCGACCTGCTCTGCCTCTTCTCTGAACAGCACTTGCCTTAGATATCCAACCAGCTTTCAACTGTGTTACGCCAGTGATTGCATCGTAAGTTCTCTGAAAGAATATATTTCTAATATTTTCTTAATATATTTTTGCAGAACATTATCTCATTCATGTTATTTCAAAACTCTAAACTAGGAAATACATATTCTATTAATAATTTCTTACATATATTAAATAATTATTTATAAAAGAATCTTTAGGAAAAATATTTGGCACAGAAAAATATTTTACTTATTAACATCATATATATACATACATATATATATATATACATACATATATATATATATATATATATATATATATATATATATATATATATATATATATATATATATATATATATACATACATATATATATACATATATATATACATATACACACACACACATATATATATATATTATTTCTGACTTTAATCAATTAATATTTCAAAAAATTTATAACAGCATAAAAATTAACTTAATAAGTAAATTGCTAGCAATCATTAAATAAAGTAAAAAATTTATATCATAAAGTGTAATTTATATCATAAACAATAAAAGATTTAAAAGTGTTTTTCATAGTACAACAAATGTATGAATTTTAAATACTACTTATAATAAATTTTACTGCTATATGTCAAAGATTTTGAAATGCAAATAAAAAGCAAACTTTAATTCCATGTAGAAGAAATTATATAAAAAAATTTTCAAGTATCTAAAAATTATTGGTGTAAAAACATAAATCAATACTGGAAGGTAAATCATTACAAGCAATATATATTCTTTGTAATTAACATTTCTTAAAAAATTATTTTTATCTACAATCAACACTTTTGATGAATTTATCTCTGCATTTATAATTATAAAAACAAAAAATAATTCATATTTTGGTTTTTGATATTTTTCAAAAGAATACCAATAAATGGTATTTTGAAGAAACTAACTTAAAATTTTATTTTTGATAAATTTAGTTGTATTTAAGGAAAAATCAAACTATCAATCCAAAACTAGTATCTCAATTATGTTTTATAAATTTGAAAAGAATAAAAAGGTTAACTAGTTTGGAATATTTGCTCATTACAAAGCACCTAGTAATTTTGAACTACAGTCAGGTGACGAGATCACACTTGAGCTGGCACTCCCTTTTGAAAAATAAGAATTTTATTGGTTACTAACTTGGTATTTTATAATAAATTATTGTTTTCTACAAATGGGATACATTAAAAAAAAGCAATAAATAGTAGTAGAGATAAATATTAATATAAATTAATGCAAATGTTTTTGACTTTTTTAAAAGTTATGATTTTGAAAACTACATTAAATAAATACAACTAAATTAGAAATGGATTTATTTAAATATTCAAAATGCCACATATTACTTATTTAAATACTGCACACAATAATCGATATTTTTTGCATTTTTAATTGCTTACAAGGTTTTTTTTCCTCCTGATTATTTGTATACGCATAATTTTTTCGAATAATAATCCTTTAAAATTTAAAACTTGAGAATTAAAAACAAAATATAAATTGTCATTATAACCATAATATTTTCCATTAAAGTGATTTCTCCTTTTTTTATAATTAATATATATTTTGTTTTCTCTTCTGTTTATTTTCAAACTATTTTTAAACAACCTTTGCAATCCGATTCCAAGCTAATTTTTTTTATATGTATTTAATTATGCTAAGGTTCTTACACTCCTAAGATTACTCTAGGACTCAAAGGTCTCGATATTTAATTTTAAAGTTTCTTTTAAGTTTTATCATAACTTTTGCCTCACAGGATGACAATAAATATTTTATTTTACAAATAATGTTAATTTTCAGGTTTTTTTTTCTTTCTTTTTGCTTAAAAAAAAAAACGTTTTGGCAAATTTTAGTGAAGATTTTTCAATCTGAACATTTATAACACCATCCAAAGTTTTTTTCTTTGTCTTTAAATTTATAAATTTCATTTAGTATTTATATTTTCTTGCTATCTTGGTGTCTTTTTTACTGCTTTTGTTCATCTAACTTAAGTGACACTTTCATCTAGCATTATAGCAACAAAACAAAATAGGTCTTTGCTAATTATTACATTAGTGATACCTTCTACATTTCCAATGTTATAAATTACATGCTCTGTTATGATTAATTTATTTTCATGAAAGAAAAGTAAAAATTGATTAACTACTTTCTATATTAGTGATTAAATTTTGAATTAGTAATAATTTACAGTAGAGTCTATAATATTTTTAAAAGGAATCAAAATAATCAGCAATAAAACTCAGAAACCATGAAAACATCCATTAGATTTAAACTCTTTTACTGTGTTGAAAAATTTATTTGATACAATCACTAGGCATGAAATATTTGTGATACAAATTATTGGATTCCATGCTTTTCTATTACCAGTATTGTTATTGATATTAAAAAGACTTCTGTATTTCATTTAAAATTCTTAATTTGTAACTCATCACTCTTCAGGATCTAATTCTAATCTAAGCTTTTAAATTTCATTTAAGTGAATTTAATTAACTTGTATTTACCTGCCTCAGTGCTTAAACATAAAAATTACAAAATGTATTTTTCTTTTAACTTATTGGCATTGATATCAAACACTATTTACAATCATAAAATTAACTTGAGTTTTTCACTTATTATTTACATTATGCTATTATAGAATCTTATTATATATTTAGAAAGGACACCAGACTTAATATAAAAATTTCTTCAGTTATTTTATGAAAAAATACAAAAAAAGAAACTTGGATAAAATTGTACAAAATAAAAAAAATCTAACATAAAAATAAGTGGTTGATGAAAACTTTTCTAAGAGTCAGAACTCTGGAAAGCATAATCAAATTCTAGGAGAATCCTATAATTGTATAAAACCTGTTAACCCTTTTTTATTTTTATTTTTTTTTTGATATATTTAAAAATTTTGCAAGAAAAAACTTTTTATCTAGAATATTGTTAATTTTTAAAATGTTACTTTCAAATTAGTATAATTTCTTATCTTCAAAAATTACTTTTTCAACTAACATTGCACACAGGTATGATTTTCATTATCAATTAAGACCTGATTTCTAATTCAATTTTCATTGTATATCTAATATTGAAAATAAAGGCAAAATGGAGTGAATTTTTTAATTCTCTCATCATGAAATAAATATTCCCAAATTTATATTGAATGATTGATCAACAGTCTTGACATTCATTAAGATTGCCATGCGATTCTGTTTTGTGTATTTCACAACCATTATTAATTTTTATAATTCTTGTTTATCTTTTTTGGATCCATTGACTATGCATAAATTTTTTAATTTTTCAAACACAATTTTAAAGTAATGAGAGCGAACTGTTTTACCAGACAAACTAGCAACAAGAATTTACATATTATCTAATAGCAGCAATAACGAAAAATAAGGAATCAAATTTCAGCTGCCATTAAGTGAAAATAGTATATTACAGAATTTATTGTAAATTAATGTTCTGCTCTTTTTGCTTATTTTGAAAATTCTTATGTTGTGCTGTTCTTGTTAAGATAAATAATAATTTTCAAAGCATGCCAAGGTTATTTTTTCCCTAAAAATGAATGAATGACTTTTATAGAATGATAAAATTGCATCCCAATAATTTTCTTCTTAATTTAATTTTTTGTCTTTCTTACATTGTTTTAAAAACACAAAATTTTATAATTTTGTATTTCACTTAATATATAAAGTGAACATTAAAATTTTAATTCATTTATTAAAGTTAAAGTAAGATTAAAAAAATAAAAGAGTATTTTATATATATATATACATATATATATATACACACACACACGGTTCTTCTAGCATGCAGTTTTAAAAATCAAGGCATAAAATATTTACCTCTTTTACTTTCCCACAATCAACAACAAACACCACATCATTAATTGTTATACTTGTTTCAGCTATGTTGGTAGATAATATCTATGAAGCAAGAAAATAATAACTTTAACAAAATACATAACTTTTTAAATATACATACTACTGTAAAAATAAACAAAATTTAATCCATACAATAAATTCATAAACACAAAAATTCTAGAACTTAATATCAAAAGGAAAAATTTTATTTCAAAATAATACAATTATCAAGATTTAGACACATAAAAAGGGGTATACAATTTTTCTAACACCGGGTGGTGCTGGTCGGAAAACTCGTTTTTGATCTGCACTTTGCATTTGAGAATGTAGTGTAAAGAGCATTGCCCTAAAAGAAATAATTTCAATTATTTTACAAAATCTTTATTTCATAAAAGAAAAATAATATAACAGTGGATGAAGCAAATAATTAAAGTTTTGCATTATTAATGCAAAGAAATTCCTAAAGAGATATAAATAAATGCCAACAAATACTGACAATGAACAATTCGAGAGTTGTGTATTGTCAGACATTACTTGACAAATTTTTTATTCCATGGCAAAAAATTTTGCATTATGGCATTTTCAATACAGAATAAAATTTTTAACTTGAGCAAAAATTTAACAAGAATAAACAATAACATTTATATTAATTTGTATTCATATAGATATTTGTCTCAGAAATAAATTCAAAGAACATTTAACTGTATTTATTTTAATAAATACAGTTAATTCATTTTAATGAATGAGAGTATAGAAAATAGAATCATTATATCATTATAGCTTATATATATTCTAAAAATTGTTTCGCTACATTCAGGAAAATTGTTGAATTTTAATACAAAATTTTGTACGCTGTAAGTAAATATACTATTAATTATAAATTAATAAAATATCAAATTTTTTAAAAGCAAAAATATTATTTTCCAGGAAATATAATTTAAAGCAAAATTATACTAAGTGACTTTATTGATTTCACAAGCCATATTCAAAGGAAACTAAAAACACAGATAAAAATCAGAAAAATAATTATTTTTTTTAAAAAAAATTTTTATTTTACTTTTAATTTATTAGTATTATTATTCTTTTATTATTTTATTTTATTTATTTATTTATTGATTGATTATTCTATTTTTTAGATACATTTACATGAATTACATGCAAGCAAAGATAAATAGTTTTATAGATTAATAGGGTATTTTTAAATAAAATAAAATAGCATACCTGCCAACATTTGAAAAAGTATTTCAGTAAAACTTTTTCTTTTCAAAATTATATCTTAGATACATATTTTCATAACTATATTAACTAATTTATTACTTGAGACAATTTTATGTTAATTAAAAGTAAATTATTAACTAATGAAAATGCAGATGCTAAGAATTTAATTCATCTAAAGATTTAATAATTAAAAGCTATAGATTCCAGAATGAATTCATAATACACTACAGCTTTTAGCTTTCTGAATATTATAATACTTTGCATTCCACAATGACACTAAACTGCACTCTGTTGAAATATTTATTTCAATCATTTTTTAACAAAAATAAGTTATCTGGACATAATTCTGCTAAACACCATTGCCTTTAAATCAATTAAAGTTAATAAAATAAATATTTTGGGTTAAAGATCAAATAAACTCCATACAAAATTTTCTTGAGTAAATACATTTCTTTAATATTTTATACGCTGGAAGAATTCAATGATGTAACAGTGGCTTTTTTAGCCTTTTCTAACAAACTCTTACTGAACTCTTGCTCATAACAAAGTCCATCACTTAAAGATTTCCAATGATGAAAAAAAGATACTTCCAATGATGGAAAAAAATAATCACAAGATTCTTTTTGATTATCAAAAGAATAATAATCCATTTCAAACAAAGGTACATTTCGAATCATGGATGGAATAACAAACTTAGTTAATAGTTCATTGAACATGCTGTACATAATATCTTTAAGTTTATGAATTTGTGGATGACTGGACTGTAATAAAATATTTTTCAAATATCTTTACAGTGTAAAGCAAAAGCAGAATATAAGCTTTATTTAAGGAAGATGATAAGAAAAGAAAGTTTCATTTCTCTAGACATATTTTAAGATTTCAATTTATTATCTTTACCAAAAGGTTTCTTTGTACTATTCTCTGACTCCATTTCACATATTTTTCGTTTTAAATTTGGTTTGATGCATCGTATATCCACTTCAGAATTTTTCGCTGCTATTTTTGGTATGCTGTAAGATGCCAGATTTTCAGAATAAGTGCATTTTTCCACTTTAACAATATCAAGAAAATATTTTAAAAGAGGATCCCATTGATCTATGAGTCTTTGAAGACTTATTTGTAATGAAAGCCAACGTGTGCAAACATGTTTAAGAATTTTTTGTATATCTTTGTCACACTATTCTCGAAATAGGCTTTCTTTTCTTTTCGAGCTCCAATTTAAATAATAATAAATGTCAATTATGATTTCATCGACTTTAATTGGCAAGCTTCCTTTCTCAGGCAAGATTTATCAGGTGACAAGAGCAACTAATAGATATTAAATTTTCTTGCTTTGTTCTTAAATAGGTTATCACACCTTTTTCTTCCCTGCTGCATTATCAGCACCCACAAAAGAATATTTAATCGTTCGAATTCGTTTAAAATTAATGTGCTTATATGTTGCATCCCCTGATAAAATTGGAAGAGACAATAAACAGAATTGAAAAGTTTTACAAATGGGATTGAAAAAGTTTACAACAATTGGAAATAATTTTGAATCATTATCATTACTGCCATTACATGCAGCAGAAAAGGGTGAATTTTGTAGGAGTTTAACAAAGTTTTCCTTTTTGTCCGATGCTAATTCCTTTATAATAGCAGAAGTTTTGGTTTGAGCGCATCCATAACACTTTGCAGTTTCACACTTAGGAAACATTTTCCTGAAAAGAGGACCAGCATGATCAGAAACGCTGAGTGGTATGTTGTGCTCAATCAAGAATGCAGTGAAATATAATTCGGACCGAGTGACTTCTTGAGTATCATTTTTAAAATAAGCATCCATTTTAAATGTGCTTGCTGTACTTTTTGCTTCCTGCACATGTTTTGGGCCTTTGACGTGACGAGAATTATCAAAACGACTGCCATGAGATATATTAAAATCACAGTTGCAAACTATGCAATGAGCAAACTTAACTCCTTCAGCTGATGTTTTAATGCATGGAAATTCGACACTATAACTATTTTTAAAAGATTGAAAATAAGATTTATTAGGTTTACTCACAGCCATTTCCACAAATTATCAACAACCACTTGAGTCACAGTACAGCGCAAATGTTTGCTTTCACCCAAGAGAGCCTCAGAGTTAACTCCGCCCATCTGCAACAGTCCACCAATCACAGTAGTAAAAATGAATGGCACCGAGTTTTGATCTGTGTGACTAAGGGACAAGATTATAACTCAACAATTTCTTTTCCCCATCTATAGTTTTTAAAGCTGGAGCCTTCCTCGCCCCCACCCCGATAGGTTTGACATGTGCATTTTCGGACCACTCGGAGCCTCTGCGACCACAGTCTGGGAAGTCAGTTTTCTCTTTCCACAAATGGGTTGAATGGGGTGCAAATTTCCGTTTATCATCATAGCTAGCGAGAAAAAATCCTTATTATGTGCTAAGATATAATTTTTTTTTCTTTTTTTTAAACTTTGCCGAGTAGAATCGAAACGCGTAAAATAATTCATGCTAACAGTAAAAGTGTAAAACCTGGCGATTTTGCATAAAAGTTGGCAGGTATGAAATAGACATTTCCACAAAAATCTATTACTATGGTTCTTTATATATAATCTTTAAATAAAATAGTACACAAAAAAATAGAATCATAATTTTTATGTCAATTTATTAAGAAAACAAACTGAATTAAATATTTATTATAAAAAATATTTACGAAATATATTTTCTAACCTGTGTTCTGCTATGTACTGAAGATCACTATAAATTCTGTCTCGTAACATCACAATATCATCATAGCCAGGCAAAAATACTAAAACAGCTCCTAATATAAGGATTTTAATGTAAATAATTTGAACTCTATTAATGAACATATTAATAACAACATAAAAAACACATTTATAATAATTACATTATAATATTCTTGAATACTACCTTTTAAATATAAAACTGGACAGATATTTAATTGCAGTGCATCAAAAATATCAATTCAGTTTAATATTTGGAAATAAAATAACTTTAAAAAATTATAAATCTCATATGAGAAATAAAATATAGTTTATTAAATACCTTCTTCATGACTGGCACATATTCTCTCTAGTAAACATAATATTAAGTCATGGTCAATTTTTTCTTCATCAATGCTGTGAGTATACGCATCCAAAAGGAGCTTATCTTCTTCAGCAATTTCTAGCTGTCTATCTAGAACATTATCTGCCTCTTGAGCAGCATTATCAATGTTCCTGAACACACAAAGCAAGCAATTTTATCCACTCACATAATAAATAATTCATTTTGAAACCAAAATAAATAAATTTTAAAATATTAGCTAAAAAGGGCTTTATAATTCCATGACAAATATTGATAAGAAACATTAATAGAGCTTATAAAGATACAGAAAATAAAAATTTATCAAATAAATACCATTGGCCAGCTAGTAGTTCACCAATTTCTTTATGACCAAAATGATTGGCCCATTCAATAGCAGTCCAACCATTAGAAGATTTAATGTGAATACTAGCACCAAGTACTAGCAATTGCTCAACAACATCCATATTTCCTCTGCCAGCTGCCAGCATTAAAGGACTAACGTTGGTTTCACTGTGTTGGTAATCCACTGTTAAATTACATTAATTTTTAGTTACAAATATAGGAGTAAAGTTGTTAAGCATATGAGTTATAATAAAATTGATAAAAATATTAAAGTATAGCAGATCCACAGATTCAATAATTTTAATTCCCATTTCTGAACTGAAAAATCTTTTTAATATATTTTTATGTACTTTTCATTTGATATTTTTAAATTTTATTTTAGGTATAGGAACTTCTACCGAGGTATTTATTCAATAATCAAACTCTTCAAATCATGGATATTTTAACCAGTTTGTGTGTAGTTTCTTATGCCTTATCTATTGACCATCTTACATGCAGCCTGTGAATCGAAGTATAATAAAAACAATGATAATTTTCATGCTTTTATGTTAAGGGTACATACTGAATAAATTTTTCCTAATAGTTTTATAAGTTTGTAAAAATGAGCATCCACTGTATTCAGTAATATAAATATAAGAGTTTTACATAAACAGTTTTATAAAAAGGTCCATTCAAAACAGAAAACTTATTGCTTAATAGTAAATAAGTTTTACAAGTTGCTTTACAAAGAATTAGGAAATAAATCAAATTATTTGGAAACTAAAAATGCCCTTTAATTCATTATGTTTAAAAACTTTTGATTTTGGTACTTTATATAATGACAAAAGTATATACACATACACATATGGAGAAGTTTTATTGACTATCAGCATTTACACTACAATTTAAACAATCTCAGAATTCAAAATAGATTTCAATGAAAAAATTCTTTCTTGAAGATAACAAATATTGTATGTTAGTCTTCAGTAAATATTTTCAGAGTCAGATATTAAATAAATGGACTCAAAATGAATCTTTTTGTGTTATTATTAAATACCAACATTTTATTTCTTATGTATTGTTATAAAATAAAATATTACCCATTTATCATTATAAATATATTGTAATTATATATGTTAAGGTTTAAATATTTTAAATATTTCTAGTTATATTAATTTTATATAAAAATAATAAACTGATGGTTAAAAATAAAATCAATAATTAAAAGCAATGAAATAGCAATTTACTTGATGAAAATTTTTCCTTTTGAAAAACAGCTACCAATGATGGGATTTAAAGAGTTTTATAACATTAACATTTAAAAAGTTTTCTCAATTTATAATAGAACAAGATAGTTTAAACTTAATTTTTAAACTAGTTTTTGATGTGAAAAACAATATTCTGCTTGACAACAATCAATTGCAGAAAAGTTCTGATTTTAGTACATTCTTATGTTTCAACTAAGATAAAAAAAATGTTTCAAAGCATTAATAAGACTTACACATAAACACAGATGTGTTATTTCTACATTGCTGGCTTCCCAAAATGTAACATTAAGACAATTAGAACCAAAACAAAATTTATTAGACAGGTATGATATACAAAGCTCAAATGATTTAAATTACCACCTCTTGTGAAGTATAAAACAATAAAATCAAAGTTAGTGTAGTCACCATTTTTTGATATCAGAGAATTACACACCTTGGCAAAGAATCAGAAAGGCTCTAGATATATCTTGGGATAGAGCAGTCCATACAGGTTCTGCATATTGTGAAGATAGATCTGGTGTAACATGTAACAGCAAATGGTGTATCCCATGACAGTTGTGCATGCATAGTCACATATTTTTATGTTGGAATATTTTTATTGACAAGTGCTGGAGGTATTGAAGAAGTATGGATTACAACACCTCAAAGATGCAGTGCTCGCTGTTAATTGTACCAGCAAAGCATACTAGAAAAATACAAGAATGAAATCTAATATTATTCTTAAATCATGATATCAGTATAGTACCAGCATTCTGATGCATGATTTAACAGTTAAAATTTTTTATCAGAACCCTCAATTTGACAAACATGATATTGCATGCAAAAATGGGTAAAGACAATGTCAATCCATTCAGTAGTGTTTGAGTGTTGTTCATTGCATTATTGTCTCTGCATTTGCTTTTTGTTTTGAGTCAAAGGTAAATGAGCTATGGATACTTTGCTGACTTTCCATTCAGCTGCTAACAGAATGAGTGGACACCAAGATGCAAAACAGAATAAATCTGCTGTGCTGTGGTTTGTGATGTGGTGCAGCAATCCATCAATGGCATGACTGCACCATATATGTCATTATATGCAGTAGCAGAATGGGGTGGATGTAATCGATACCATCCATCATTCTACTATACTCATCTGCAAAACCAGCAATACAGTTTGGCATAATTTAATATATATATATATATATATATATATATATATACTGTCAATTTCATTAAACAATAATTATCAATTTTTCTGAAAGAAAATTAATAATCTTCAAAGGCTTCTATTCTTCCTTAGTCAAACTCGTAAACTTATTCGACAGATGTTAGATATCTTTTGTGAGGCATAATTAAACAGCTTATACACACACAAAACACATGAAAAAAATTCCACTTCCAATCAGAAATCTTTTTTCTCTACATAAAGTTTGCAGGTGGCAGTACAGTTAAACACAATGCGCATATGTGTTGCAGTACTAACGATTTGCATTCAGGGTGTTGTATTTTCGGTAGTCAGCAATGTATATTAAACACATATTTTCAGATTAGCTTTTATCATATTTATTATATACCAAATTAATTTTAAAATTTTTTACCTGAAATATTCTCTGATAAAATAAGCTGCATTAAATTTGAAAAATCATCATCACCAGTTAACCATATATTCTCTATGATGTTATCCATAGTAGCAGCTAAATGAGGATTTATGTCTCCATTTATCTAAAATAAATGATTTTTAAGGATAAATCATAAATATGACAAAAGGAAATTAATCATTCATAGATTAATATCTATCTCATAATTTCTTATTCGCTGTTAACATTTAAAAACGAAATAAAAATAAATGACATGACTACATTTTGGATTAGAATATTCTGAGCGACATTAAACCCAAATCATTATTCTTTAAATTCTAAATATAATTAATTTTAGAGTAAAAATAATAAATTAATCAATTTTCATCAAAAATTACTTTTTTATTTTATATTTAATTTTACTAAAGCATTACGATGGAAAAATAGTTTAAAAGTTCATAAAAATCAAACAAAATCTGATTTATTATTTCTAACTTCATAAGAATATTTTTATTAGGAGAGCTGTAGTAAAAAATCAGCATGTGATTCATTAGAAATTAGCACTTACAACATCAAACTCTTTATTGCTTAGAAATAATTACAAAATAAATTTGAAAAAACATATCATATAATAAAAATGAAACAAAATCTTACATCAGGAGAATTCAAGGACAGATCCTCAATTCTAATGTCATGATAAAACATGTCATCTTGTGGATCAGAACCATGACCATCAGAACTTTGTGCACTTGAATCCTTGCTTTGAATAGAACACCAAGATTCAACTTTTTTTTTCGACTTTTGTTTATTCTGTTCCTTTCTGAACTTTTGCATGGCTTTATTTGTAAATCCAGTTCTGTTATCAATTAAAAGTAAATTGAAGTGTGTTTAATTTTAAAAGGAATTTATATTATATCATAACTGGTATTAAAAAAAGGAAACTATTAGTTTTCAACATACACGTTTTATCTACCAGTTTTTAAAATGAAAAATTCTTCATATTCTAAGCACGATTTGAATTAAAAGAAATAAAAATAAAAATGTTCGGTATTGTACAACAATTATTATTATTTTTTTTTTTTAAGTTTTTAAAAAATATCCCATTTAATATTTGATAAGAAAAAAAAAGTAGGAAGATATAAATTAAAACAGCAACTCAATTATTGTGTCACTATATATATATATATATATATATATATATATATATATATATATATATATATATATATATATATATAATTGCATTACTATAAAATCCAACAAATATCACACAAAAGTTTGATAATTTGAAAATTCATTACTTAATATAAAACGTACAAATGCTTACATTTTTTATAAAAATATTAATAACTAAATTTTTTTTATTTATCTACTAAATAAATCAAAAATCTGAAATATTTTTATTTAAAATAATTTTAAAATTAATATTTCTATAATTTATTGGTTATAAGATATACAATGCAATGCAATTTAGGAAGCATAATATAAATTATGTGCCTTAGATTTTGTTTTGTGTCTATAGATCTCATTAGGTTTATCTTCACTAGAAGTACAATCAAATGTTACAAAAATATGACATTTCTTACATTTGCAAGAAAACACAATGTATTTGTTTGATAATCAATAGAAAGAACCTATTACAGTAAACCTCGTAACATAACAGTTATGTTAACAAAGTTGTGGAATATACTTATGATACCATGATAAGTACCTGTATCATGGTATAGTCAGTATTCTTATATGATTTTTTTAATTTTGATCATATGAGAATAACAACTCATTAGGTATTTATATAATATTAACACTATGAGACATCTTCCCCCAATTTCATTTTTCTACTAATTTTAAGGATTCTGAATACAACATTCTGAAAATGGTATTATTGTTCTATTTTAGATGTTAACAAGTCATATTTTAAAATAGATTAATGTTCCAAGCTCTGTAAATAAAATATAAATAAAACAAATATTAAGAAAAATTTATTTAAATTTAATGATGTTCTAATACATTACTGTAAACCCGTAAAAAATAGGCAAAAATTGAAAACTCAATTTTTATACAAGATTTATTGCAAATTGTAATTTTTTTACACATTGTAGTGAATTCATGGAAGTCATGCAGAATTCGCTCTAACACAAAAATAGGACTTGTGAACTTCAGATCTTATATAGTGATTGCCCTATTAAGATTCAAATGTGAGAAAAACTGTCTAGTGAAAACATATTACAAATGATACTTTCTAATAAAGGCTGTCCATCATATACAACTCTACTGAAAAAATAGATGATAGAATGAAATATAACAGAAGTGAACATGAAAAAGTGTACAGTCAATGTTTAGTGCAAAAACCATATTACTTATTTGTGCCTCAAATCTCAAATACATTTGCATCCAAAATGTTTAAAATATTTCCACAAATAATGCAAATATTTGCTTATAATTTAGTTACTTCACCAAATAATTTGTTAATAAATTTGGCCAATGAGGTGTATGTGCACCCTTTTATTTTTTAAATAAAATATATCTTTTCATACATAAGATGTCTTTATGCCTTAATGAATGTAATTTTAGTATACTTCAATAAAAATAATATATTTCCTAAACTTTTTATGTTTATCCCAAAGTGAATTAAAAAATATATATTTTAATCAAAACCTTTGATTAGTATCAAAATTAACAAAATTTTAATAATTTTAAAACAGTAAATATTTTATATATAATTGATAATCATATTTTTTTAGTAACAAAGACTAAATAAAATTAATACTTTTAAAAATAAATGTATAAAGATCAGTAATGGGAAGATTAAAAATTAACATTAAAATCTGAAACAAGTAATGATACAAGAGTAAAATAAAGCTCTTGGGGGAATTCAATTGCCTAGAAAAAACAAAATCCTCTTTTTTTAATTTTTGTATTTAATTATAAAAATTTTTGAAATTTAAAATATGTAATGAAACATTTTTATTACAATTTTCCAAAAGTGTTCAGCAAATTGGAATTTAAAACATTTTGAAAGTAATATGGAAAGTATTCTTATTTTTTATGACATAGTATATATTTTCTAATAAATCTAAATTTGTTACATGGAAAATATACTGCAATAATACAGAAGATTGTATTTTAATGATTTTGGAAAGAACACTTAATTTTCACTAAGTATTATATTCATGTGTTGCTCAGAACTTCTTTTTTTATAATTCAGCATAAATTTAATGAACTCAAAATAAGTATATTTAATAATTTTTCTAATGAAAGATCTGGATGAACAGAATTAAAAATATTTTACACACATAAATTATAGAAAAAACTAACACATGTCTTTTTTATTCAAAAACATGACATTGTTATATTACCGTATTTTCCTGCGTATAATCCACAGCAGTGTATTATCCACAAGCCCTGTTTTTCGAGCAAAGGAAAAAAGTGTCGCATAATCCACACCGGTGTATAGTCCGCAGCAATTTTTGCAACAAATAGTTGAAAACTTATACTGCTGATAATTTAGTACCAAATAAAATAAAAAACACCTATTATGATTAAATATATAATAAATTCTACAAAAAAATGCTTATAGGGACAAAGATTTGTTTGAATCCCCCTCATCGAAAAGTGCAATTAACTGAGATGAAAGCACAACATGATCAATATCTGAGAAGATTTTAATAAATCTTATGAAATCTTACATTTTAATATCTTTTAAAACAAGGTTAGATATATTTTAAAAATAAACTGTATTTGTTTGGTTAATAGTTAAATGAGAGAACTCGTTTATTTCCTAACTGCACATGGAATACATTTTTTCTAATGTAGCTTTGTTGTTCACCTTACATTACACGTTCGTCGACATTTCTTTCATTTGTCTTTCCTATAGCTTTCAGTTTAAAATTTGCTCAGTAAATTCATTTCACCATGAAGATATAGGAATTTCAATGTTTTCAGAGCGAAAAAATTTAGATTAACGTAGAATGCCAAATGACACTAATGAATTAGAACTTTAATATCGTTCAGAGGAACTGAATTCATTCTTGAACGTAATTGGATAATGCTGATTATGCTTAAAATAATTCAACTGAGTCGTAACACCATCTGCTATTTATTTTATGAAACATAATTTCTTTCAAAGCTTTATATAAGCTTTTCTGGTGAAAAATATTTTTTAATCAGATTATCTGCTGCAGCATATAATACACACAACGAAATTCGGAACTTTTTTAACACATAATTTGCGGATTATATACAGAAAAATACAGCAATAAAAATAAAAAGAAATGCAAAATAGGAATTTGTAAGTTTAAAAGCGTTTTTAAATAATATTAACTAAATCATCCTCACTATATAAATTAATTGTTTTATCATCCACTTCTTAACAGTAAATTTAAATAATTTTTAGGGTTTGTATGGATTCTAGAAACAAATTCCACAAGTTTTACTTTTTTTCATAAGCTATGTTAAAATTTTTTGAGAAGAGGCTGACATTATTTTTAATACATTTCCTCTTATTTTTAATACATTTCCTGCCACTAAAATTTATATGTTCATCCTCAAAAGCCAAATACTGTCCAAGTACTGTCCACCATTTTTAAAAATGCATATAAAAAATTTAAACACAAAATTTAAGAACCAAGCATTAAAGCATAAAATTAATGTTTTACTACCATACTTCAAAAACCTCTTTCTTCAATCTCTATAGCAGCACAGAAATTAGCATATAACTTATCATAATCAATTGTCGTTGGCATGAAAAGAAATATCATACTGACGCTCCATGCAGTCAGTGGCAGCAAATATGTTAACCAAATATAAAATCAACTAAGAATTACATTTTCAAACCGTAATAGTGATAAATATTTATAAAAACTAGCATCAATATGCTTGATTTAAATTAGATTTATAACTCTATTCATTGTTTCAAAAGAATTAAATAAATCTACTGATACAATAGAAATTATTTCATTTAATCATTTATTAGTTATTTAACTATTACACATATTATAATAAATCTTTTTAATGTTTCTTGGTGTTTTTCCCCTTTTTTCTACTATTTTACTATAAGCATAAGATTATATATATATAAATATATACATATATATAAATATATATAAAT